>JAPYZI010003555.1:0-17317 GCA_030523105.1 Ophioninae sp. A BG-2022a | reverse complement strand
CCCCATCGGATATAAGGAGCCCACTCTACGACCTTTTGAAATTTCGCGATTTTCACGATTCCGGGAAACTGGCCCGGGGAGGTCGAAAAAAATTTTTTTTCGTTTTTTATCTTTTAAAAGGGTGTATTTGATCGGAAATTTTCCGCTGATTACGAAAACGCCCGAGTTTTTGCCGAAAGTGGAAAATTAGACTGGGAAAATGCAAAATACGTCTCTGGAATATTTTTTGCACATTTTTGGTCCGCTGCGGCTTACGATAGCTATCGTAGCGACGGAGGTTACGAATATCAGCGCGGTGAACAAGCGACGAGTGACGAGTCAAAAAATATATCGATTCTTCGGAAGTCGGAAAGACGGATGAAAATCGCGGGTTTCGCCGGACCGGTCCGTCACCGACGGGACACGAACGCCCTCCGTAGGCGCTCGTACGCGCGTCGAGGGATTTCTCCCCGTTTCTCTCTTTCTCTCGGTAGCTCCTCGTCGTCTTCCGTTCTCTCGACTATCGAGCCTTCGAAACGTCAGTGATCCGTCAGGCCGCGAAGCTCGACCGATAAACTCGAAGCGCGCGGCGCGTCACACGGGTGGACGTTTGTCGCGTCGCTCACTCGTGGATCACAGGATTCGTCGCGAAAAGGAGATACCTCCGTTTATTTTTTCTCGATTCCGAGGTCGTCGCGGGTCGCGAGATCGAAACGGCAAACGCGTTTTTCGCGCGATTCGCGTAAAACAGGAGAAACGTTTGTCTCTCGACCGATCATCGTTTCCGGTTGAGCAGGTTTCGACTCCGAGCGAAAGGAGGATCGGGGAGCGTTTCTTTTCGACCCTTCGACCGCAGCGAGGCCTCGAATTTTCCGTTTTTTTTTGTCCGCGTTCGTCGTCGACCCTTCCACCGTAACCGCGCTACTCGAGCTTCGTTGTTCGGGCTTCGAGTTACGGGCGAGAGCTTTCGCTTCCGTCTCTCTCTTCTTCTGGTTTTCCTTGGCGCGTGCCAGGGCCGGTTCACCCTCGAGGTTCCTCGCGTCTCGCGCTTTCGAGCTCTTTCGTCTCGGCCTCTTCTCTCGTCCTTCGTCCCGTCGTCGTCCCGCGACGCGCTCCGCGAAATTCTTTTCGTTTCGCTTGTTTCCGTAACGTTGCTTCGCCCGAATTGGCGGTGGCTGAGAGAAGAGCCGAAGGATGACTCCGGCGCGCTCCGCGATTCCAAAGAGATACGCTCGCGCGCCGGTAGACTCGGAAAAATCTCGGCGAGAATACGCGTCGCGGCTGCGTCGCGACCAACGCTCCGGGTGCTCCGCCGGAGCATCGGCAGCGCCGATGATAAAATATTTAAAGAACTTTCCGATTATACGGATGGCATATTTAATACCGCCCGCCGGATTTTTTTACGACGTTCGTCGACTCGTCGCGGAACCCTTTTGTTCGTTTTTTTCGACGAAAAAAAAAATAAAATAGAGGAGGAGACGGGATCTTCGTCGCGCAAAAATGTACGCGGCATTAATATTTTCGCGGAGCGGTGAGCCCGGGCAACGTTGCTCGGACGACCCTTCGACGACCGGCGAGTAAAACGCGTATTCTCTCCGGTAGTCGACGCTTCCATTCGCCCCGTACGTGTACAGTTTCCACTCGAAAAACGAAAATGTCGAAACGTCGCGAACCGTCGAAACATCGATGCCGAAAAAATCGTGACGCGACAAAAGGTTGCGCGGGCGACATTTTTACAATTAGCAAAAAAGAAACAAAATTTCGAAAAAAATGGATTTCCAGTTTGACCGTTGCCGGGCGATCGGTACGCGACGCGACGAACCTTCCCCCTGAATTCGAGCAACCTCGAGGGTCGAATGATTTTTTAAACGCCTCGACGGTACCCCGAGCCCCCAATTTCCTATCACCGGCCGGAATAAATATTCAACGTTCCACCGTAACCCACGTAACGCGTTTACATCTGGCCAATCGATCGTTGAAACGTAACGAACGATCGAACGCTCCCCCCGCTCCCTCGAGAGTGAGTTTCACCGACGAAACGCGACCGGCCGCTCGTTCGATCGATCTCAAAATCGTTAGAATTTTTGCGAGAGAGCGAAAGGGACCGGCCCGATAGAGGTAAGAGCCAATTTTTCTACGGAGAGTCGGAGGACTCGGGTGTTTTCGGTGGAAGATTGCGGCGAACGACGAGTGCCGCGGTGCCACGGTCGACATCAACCAGGACCCGGTTTCTTCGGCCCTCTCCGGCCCTCTCCGGCCCTCTCCTCTTCGCTCCGCAATTTCGTCGTCCCTTCCGGAGGTTCTTCCGCTTTTATCCGCGGCGCGCGTCCCGCGGCGTCTTCGCTCGCGTTCGAGGTATCGGAGGCATTTGCGGAATTTTGCTTTTATAATATTTAATCGCGTTGAATGTTGGAACCGCGCGCCCTCCTCGCTCCGCCCCCTGCCCCGCTCCGAGCGCCGAAGAGCGGGAGGCGAAAGCCCGCGCGATCCTGTAAATTATTCCACGAGCGCGCTCCCGAGTAATACCTCGTTCGGTCCCGGGCGGACGCGTCACTCGCGAGATGGAAAAATGAAAAGGAGAACCTCAACGATCGACGATTCTTTAGCCCCGGCCTTCCCGCTCCTCGCGCGTTAAATAGATTCGTTCGAATCGAGAGGAAAAGAAAGAGACGACGGTTTCGTCGACAAAAGGAAGGAGAGGCGTCGATCTCTGAGAAGGACGCGGTAGCCGAGGTGTATCGATTCCCAATTTTCCATCTCGCCGAACCGCGAGAACGGAAAAAGGTTCGCCGTGAGAAAAGCTTCGGGACGGACCGGTCGCTCCGGATACACGGCTGGGAAAAAACGTGGCTGCGATTTAATAACGGGAAATAACGATTCGTGGATAAAGACATCGAGAGAAAAGATCGATTCGTTGCGAAATATGTCGGTACGAGAGCGGAGCCCGCGCCCTCCGATTCGCGACGGGCGCGAACGAATCGAAAATTAGTATCGCGCGTGATCCAGCGATGAAAAACGGTGCGTCGCGGCGATCGGATCTCGTCGACGCCGCTCGTCGCGGTAAATCTTCCGCTTTATCGTCCGCTCGAGTCTGCGCGAAGAGACCCGGTGGCCGCCCTGCCCGACGAAAAGAACGGAACCAAAAAAGGCAAACGAAAAAACGAAAAAGATGCGGAATCGTTGTCGGACCGCAGACTCGTGGAAAGTTTCGGCTAATTGGAAATACGAGAACCGAAAAAGGGACACGGAAGGGGGAGACGCGGAGAGGCGGAGCGGGAGAGATCGCGAGAGAGGAAGCGAGACGAAGTATCGGGGGGCTGGCCGCGGAGAGGAAAATGCGACTGGAACACGAATATTTAACAACGCGCGAGCTTCCAAATTAGTCGCGGAAGTAACTGGTTCGTCTCGTCGATTCTCTCGTCTTTTTTTTTGCACCGAAGCGCATATCCGTATACGCGGATTCACGCGTACCGGTTATACCCGTGCTTTTTTCTGTTCCGTGGCCCTCAATTTTTTTTTCGCCTCGATCCGCGTTTGTTCCGTTGAGCTCTACAAATTGGAAGCGTTTTCGCGTTGCTCCGCTGCGAGAGGTCGTCCTCGTTCCCGAGACGGAAGGGTCGCGTCGCGCGAAACGCCGTCCAGTCCCTGCGGGCTCCATTTTTTTGTCCGACCCTCTCCCGTTCTATTTTTTTGTCGTATTTTTCCCGTTCGCGTGGCGACTCGATTCGAAAAGTTGGGAAACACGGCCGGGGTGTCGTGGGAAATTAAAACACGTTGACCGACGCCCTACGGGTGTGCGCAGCGCCGATGCCTCTCCGCCCGTTCGTCCCTCTAAACTCCTTTTCACCCTTCTCATTTTTTTTCTCTCCTCGTATAATTAAAAGAGCAATATTTTTTTTCCTCGTGGAAATCCCTCGCTACCGGGGACACCTCGGTGATCGTACCCGCCGTTTCGAAGCGCGCGCATTTTCCATGAAAAGGAATTTAGTGTTTCGACCGACGAGCGGTCGACGAGCGTTCCATCGTTGCAGTCGGAAGATTGGCTCCGATCGTGGGTTCATAAATTCTCGGATTTGTACGCGGGGCTCGAAACGGGCGCTCCGGTGCAGGTACGGGGCTGTGCGCGAAACTAACGATATCCGGACGATGTCTCCGGTGAAACGTCGGTGAAACGTCGGAAGTCCAACCGAGATGGAAAGAGGGAGAAAAAAGGATCCGGGAAGCGGCGACGAAAGCGTACTCCGCCGAAGGACGGAAATCGAAGGGTCGCTCGATCGCCGGATCGGCCGTTCGCGCGTAACGCCCAACGATCCGCGCGCGGGCGTACACTTTTGTACAAAAGTCCCGTACAACCGGGGTCTTCCGGAAGCGAAACGAGGACCGCGAAGAGTTTCGGCCAGCGCGGAGACCGGACGAGACGACGGCTCCTTCTTTTTTTAACGCGAGAGCGCGAAAGACGAATCGGACCTTTTCGTATCCGGCGAGACGTCGAGGGATCTCCCTCCTCGAAAAAAATAGCTCGTTCGCTGCGATCGGGTCGCCATCGATTCGCGAGACGAGTACTCCGTACGACTGGTACGGGCTATTCGTACGTACGACCGGATATCGTTGGGCTCCGTTTTTTCGTTTCCAGGGCGTTCGAGATTGAACCGGGATCACCGATCGACGGTCTCTCGTTTCGCAGCGACGGGCAGAAAGCCGAACGTTCCGCGAGGTAACGCGCGCGTACGGGGGAGTCCTCCGAGCGGGAGCGTCGTTGACGCGACAAACCCGAATAACGCGACTCGATCGGGGACCGGGTGGAGAAAGAGGGGCGAGAAGAACCGTCGGTTGACTTTGTCCGGAGACGCGTCGGCCCGCGCGTCTTCGCGGGAAAACGGTCTCCCGTGTTTCGACGGCGGAACGGGCCGTTGAACGAACGATTCGATTACCAGCCGCGGAAATTAAGAAGCCCCGGTGTTCGCGGATGGAAAAGTAAACCCGAAATACAAGGACGAGCGGAGGAGCGGTAGGAGCGGCGGGGCACAGGGAGGGAGGCGGGGGCCCCTCGGCGACTCTCGCGGCTCGAATTTTAATCGTTCGGAGGATTTCCCGTTGAGGGTGGGTATACGCGCGAATGGCTCTTCGCGCTCCCTGGCGCAAAGACCGCAGGGAAAATGGATAAAAGAGCCCGAGCCATCGAGGACCGCCTCCCTCTTCCGCGTCCCGTCTACTCGTGAGCGTGATTTTCAGCCCGGAAGCTTCCGCGTCGCCCCGGTATCTTCGATCCGAAAATAAACGACGCCCAAGATTCGCGTTTTGTTTTCTTTTTATTCTCGATGGCGGACGGAACCGTAAAAAACGTAATCGCGTAACGCGCGTCCGCCGCGGTTGAGCCTCTCCGTCTCGCGTTTCCCCGGATGGATCTTTCACCCGAGATTTATACTCGAAGAAACGGCCTCGCGTCCCGGTACGCGCGCGGGATTCGGGGATGAGAAACCGAGGCGAACGGCGGGACGCGGACACGGGAGGGCGACGTTCGGGCGGTCGGGGATTCGCTCGAAGCTCGTACGCGGACGAAAAGAAATTTCGATTTTGCGAACGGGAGAGCCGCACCGGTAGGCACGGACGTCTACCGAAGCGCGCGCGTCCCACCTCCCGTATACGGCTAACGTCTCGCAGGCGTCCCCCGCGCGCGTGTACGAACGTTTCCGCGTACGAGAGGTACCGCGGCCCGGGGAGGAGACGGAAGGAACCGGGATGAGAAAGGCAGAGTCAAACACGGATGAAAACCGCGGGACGTTGATACCGCGAGGACGCGTATATCTCAGAAACGAAGGAACGAGAAACTCTCGTGAAAGATTCGGCCGAGGGAAAATACGATTTCGCCGACCCGAGCTTCCCGTCCGGGTTGGATACCAGCGGCGCGACACCGAGAAAACTTCATTCCCTTCGAAATCTTGGTAAATCCGTGTGCAATTTGAAAAAAGGAAACAAACGTTCGAGGAACGAAACGAGAACGAAGGTAGACGAAGCTGTAACGCGCGACGAAAGTATCGGATTTTTGTCTCCGCGGAGTGACAGAACCGAAAAGATCGAGGGGAGTGGCGAGAGACGCGGCGCGGAGCGATCGTTCAGCGGCGAACGGAGGAACCGCTTTGCGTTTTGTAAAAATAACTGGATAATCGTAACGGTCATCGATACCGATCGGCACGATGGTAATAACGATGAGTTATTGCGCCGATGATGATAGCAACGATCGGAGTAGCAACGATCAACGCTAACGGGTGGTCGGTTCTTTCGCGTTAGGAACAAGCTTGAAAATTTCAATGACCAATCGTGGACGATGAAACCTCGAAACTCGAAGGTCTCCTCGATCCGTTATCGTTGAGTTTCGAAGGATGCGAACGATTCTTCGGCATAAAAATAACAACGGGAAAAAACAAACCCAAACGAAAGAAAAACAAGAGAAACGTCTCGTTATCGGGTATTCTTCTCCCCTCTCGAAACGCTAATATTATCTCTGACCGTGGGGCGGTTTATTCAACGACGAAGAAGAACCCGTGGAGACGTCGAATCGAGAGCGACCTTCCCTCCGCCCCGAAAACCAGAAGAATCGCGCAGAGGTGAGACGCGAAAGAATCAAGCGCGTCGAAAAACTAGAGATACGAGAGAGAGCGGACTAAAAAAAATGCCGAAGGATAGTCGGGCCTCGGTTCGTTTCTCTCGGTGAGGCCGGTGACGACGCCTGTACGACGCGTCGCTCTCTACCCTCGGCGCACTCCCGTTTAACGGCGTCGCGCTTCCACCGCTGAAAGTTGGCCTCCCGCGCCAGCTGGCTCTCGTCGACCTCTCTTGTATTCGCGCTAACCATCCTCTCGAGGTTTTCGTCGACTCACCCGTCGCCACGCTCAAAGAGAGAGAGAGAGGGAGAGGAAACGATCTCGACCCGACTCCCGCCGATCCGGCGGCAGCTTCGTTATTATCGTTTTCTTCTCTCCGCTTGTTTGTTCAACTTGGTCGGCCGCTCGATACAACCGGCCGCTTCTGACGATTCGTTTTGACGGATCGCGCACCGCCCCGGATAACCGTGACTCTCGGAAAAGTCCTCGTTCAAAATCGCTCGCTACCCTCGCCAACGATTCTCCTCCCGTTTTCCTAACGGCCGACCGACCATCCGAATTTGTTTATCGTCGTGTTTGATTAATTATCGACGCGTATACTTATATATATATATATATATACACCCACAGTGGGGAAAATTATGGGAAAGTCTGGATATTTCGGAGCGTTCGGTGTTAAATGAAACATTCAAGGTTAAGACTCGGATACTTCTCAACGAGTGTTCCGATTCGACCTTAAACTCCACCTTCGAGGTCGTTTCAAGCTCGGTGCTGTTTCTTGAAAGGTAAAGTCCTATTTTTCGTATCGGCGATCGAAGGTTCTTCCTTTTTCTCCGATTATTCGCCGTTTTCCGATCGTATTCCTCGAACGAATCGGCATCGCGTCACCGCACGTAGATTTCTGGGATCCATCAAAATTCGATACTTCGGATTTTTCGTCTCTTTTGTTTTCCTTCTTTGGGTTTGTTCGGATGGAACATCAAAATATGGGGTTTCTGATAAATCGAGGGCTGTAACGGCGACAGTTGCTCGGTCGTTTTGGCTCGTACCGTGCCACCGGCTATAAACTCGAGAGACGAAAAGCACCTGGACAAGAGCTACCTGCGGTGTTCGTCCTCTCTTGTTCGGAGGACGGATCTTCCAGGTCTGACTCCGGCGTGCTCGAGAGAGAAGGAGCGAGAGAGAGGGCAGCCTAAGAGAGAGAGAGAGAGAGAGCGCGAGCCAGGAGAGTTTCGCGCTGTCCCATAAATTCTCCTGGCAACTAACAAATGTCTTCCTCGGAGTTCCGCGGAGTGTTCGGCCCTGGTTTCGTGGCGTGTTGTCTCGTTTAATGAGAACACGCGTCGCGGATATTCAACGATGTACTTTTGTCTTTCTCTCACTCACCGTCCGTCAAACCCCCGGATTCTTTTCACCTCCCTTCGTGAAGATTCAAACCTCCGTTATTAACGCAGCTGTATTCCTCCGTCGCGCGTTCGCTCGAAACATTCCCGATGAATATTCAAACTGGAAAAGCACATTTTTTCGAGATTCCTCGAGTACCGAGCGACCCGAAGTTTGCCACGAAGAAAACAGGCTTTTTTTTTGGAAACGATGAATTAATTTAAAGTTTTTGTTAAAGTTAACGATACATCGCGGTGTTAATTGGATACGTTTTTCATGGAATAATCGTCATTTTTATTTTTATTCGATAATTCGTTTCAATAATTAATTCATTCGATTCAATGATTTAATATTCAATATGTTCATAAGCGAAAATAGATGCCCAACCAATTTTATAATCGCGATAATTATTCCTTCATAATTCCGTTACCGAATAAAAAACAACACGCGAGTTGGCACAGCCGTTTTACTCTTTGATAATAATTTTCAAGGAATTTCAAGGGTAGTTCTCGAACGATCGACCCTAAACTTTTCGTTTCTCGATGACAATATTTCTCCACGAAATATTCACGGTTACTTCTCGTATCGCCGAAACGTATAAGACGAACAAAGTGATTTCCATCGGCTCGTGCACCGTGATTAATAGCCTCGTCAGTTTCGACGATCGACCGGAGACCGACGTCGAAATACCGTCCGGCTCGCGAGATAAAACGACGTTTTTTTTATTTATTATTATTTTGTTTTATATTTATCGTTCGAGCGAGGTTCGAAATCCGGCCAGATTCTTTCGCGCGCTCCTTTTTTCACCTCCTTTGCTATTAAGTTATTAATGGACTTTTCGTGTTGTCGGGGCAAAAGGTGGAGGGAGAAAGTGGAAGACAAAAAACACTTTGCCAGTCTCTCGTTTTGAAGCGTAGGATTGGGGGAGTTGGAGAGCGGGGGTGGGGGGAGATTTCAGTTTTCCGTGGTCGGTCAATGCTGCGTCCACCTCTGGAACCGAACCTACGAACACTTTCCAGTCTCCCTCGGTTTTCCTTTGCTTCCTTTTTCACTTTTCCTTTTCGGACGTGGCACCTTCGCGAGCGGCTACTACAGCCTCATAAATGCGAAGAGAGAATAAAGCGATACCGAGGGAGTATCGCTTCGTTTCGTTTCCTTTTTTTTTCTTTTCTTTTCTCGACCCCTCGCTCGCGCGAGTATCGTCGGTGCGCGAGTTTAAACAATTTTCCGCGGCTGCGCGTCCCGCCGTCTTAATAGTTGAAAAAAGCCGCGACTACGCATCCCAAAGAAACGAACGGGGATAATTTTTTCTCGACGATGCCGAGTACGCGGCTTTTTCGACGCATTTGGGACGAATCGACTCGAACTTAACGTTGATTATTAATAACGAAGGGACCGGTTCGGTATTTGTTTATTCAGGGGGCACTCAGCGGCGAGCCGCACTCGCTCGACTCACCGCGGAGCTCGCGCTATGTTTTCTCCATTATTCACGGTATCGCGATTAGCCAAGCCTCCCGAGCCGTATCACACCCCGGTACCATCAATCCTTCCTACCCGCGAGAAATTTTAATTATTCAATCGACCTACGAACGGTCACAGGTCACAACCGTACTACCCGTCTCGTAGCCTGCTTCTCACGGTTCATGGAATTCGTTGTTTCCTCCTTCGTTGCTCGCGCGATCTTCAACGTTTCAATCGTCAAATAATTCCAAAATATTGGACGAAAAGTCGAAACTGACGCGTCATTCGATTCACAAGGAAATTTTTTGGAATAAAACGATAAAAAAGTCCCGAGCAGGCTTACCTAGGAATCCATTCGCGATTTTACATTTTTTGTTTTAATCTCCGGAACAATAAAGGACGAGGTTCATAGATCCAAACAGCTTGATAATTGATAAAAAGCATCCTCCGTTCATTCCCTCGTTTATCCTGGACGATTCGGAGCTCTCGAAAAGAAAGAGAGGGACGAGCGGAAGGGGCGGGGGAGGAGAAACGACGCGACGCAACGAGGGCCCCGGAAACGCGAAACGCCCCCTCTCCCTTCGCGAAAACTCGTTCGTTATAAATCCTCGTCATAACTCTACATTTGTGGTAATTTTAATTCCCTCTCGCAGGCTTTAGCGACGCGTTAATTCATAATTATTATTAACGAGCCCTGGAGAGTGGTCGGGACGAGGGTCCCTTCGTACCGAACGGTGCAACCCTTTGAGACGAGAGAGAGAGAGAGCGAGAGAGAAACACACGGATGCGAAAGAAGAAATTGGTTAGCCGGACCTTCGTGGGTTCTGCATCTTTTTCGCAAAAGCCCTCTCGTCCTACACGCCCCGTCGTTCAACTCGGCAAGATCTTCCACACGCGTCATACAAAAAGGAATTTCTCCTCGCTCCGACTCTCGACTCTGATAAATCTCCGAGCGAACCCTCCGTTTCACCTACGCTAAAATCCAGTTATAAATCAACGTGATTTTCATCGTTCGAGTAATCGCGAAAAAAATCACGGAAATATTGCCAAGCGGCATCAACCTCGGCAAAGATAGCTCAAACCGATTACCGCTGAAGGACTAATTTAGCTATCCGGATAACGCACCGGTAACTCGCTCCAGTCCTCCGTTCAACCATCGCGAAGACCGTGACAAGTTTAATCACGAGTATGGATCAACTTGGCGCTCAAAACCGTCCAATCTTTCTTTCACGATTTCGGTTTTACGAAAATTTAGCATTATTTCAGATAAATCCGTAAAGATTAACCCGTCGTTGAAAATTTCAAACAACACGATGCAAATTTATCGGAAGATCGAGCCTTGAGGCGGGAGGACCGTTTAAAAATTGCATTTTCCACTCGGACGGAAGTGACTCGCCTGTAGCGACAAAGATGCGGTCTTGACGAAAAGAACGAAACAAAGGATCGAAAGCTCTCCAGTCGGACGGAAGTGTTCGAATTACGGATGAGCGAGGCTCGACGCGGTTCCCCGGGGCTGATTATCTTCGCTTCCAACAACGGGAAGGCAAGGGGGTTCCCGTTTGTAAAATAATCCCCGGCATTGTCGACCGATGCGGCGAGACAGGTCCGAGTCGTCGGTGCACACGAGGGCACGACGACAGCCGCGTCGAACGAGGCAGATCGAGGAGAGAAAGATGCGCTTCGCGCGGACGCGAGGAGGTAGGCGCGGGCGCTCCGAGAACCCGAAAGGACTCGAGGGGCCTCGATGCGTAACGTTGCTTAACCGACACCGAGAACTTTCGCGCGTCCATCAGCCCTGCCTTTCGAATCTGTTTTCGTTCCCTCTCTCCGTCTCTTCGTTACGACTTCCCCCGAACGCTTCGTGCTCACCGGAAAGAGTCGCGACGGACAAACGGGACTCCACGGTTAGCGAGATTCAGGTTTTTGCCCCTTGACGTTTTTTATTGTTATTTTTGTCGAGTGCTCGGGTCAGGGTTGCTTTTGAAGAATAACTTCCGCAGAAATAAGCGCAATGATTTTAGAATCGTTTCAACGTTTGTTTTATACGCGCACGAACGGTGCATCCCGTGCCAAATTTTACGAAGGAGCATTGACGATCGAAAAGGCTATTAACGAGTTAACAAAACGGTACGTTGGAAGGCGAAGAATCGTTTGAAAAATTGAAAAGAATGGATTTTGGTTGGTTTTCGGTTCGACGGTCGAGTCGGTATCGAAACCGCGCGAACGAAGGGTCAAGTTTTTGTTGTCGCGCGAGTCGGCGGTTCAACGATCACCGACCCGACTATCGGTCCGCGCTGACGCTGTTCGTCACGCTTGGAACGCGGCGACCCAACCGCACGTTCGCTACGGTCAATGGACGAACCGTGCGTACTTTTCGCACCAGCCAAAAATGTTGGTTGGATTCCGGCGAGCGGGGAATTTGTGGTTCGGCCGAGCGAAGAGTAACAAATCCTGTAGGCAACTCGGACGCGATAAATAATAGCAATATTGGCACGAGCCGTGCGGACGATTATCGCAGGATGTCGCGGTTAACCAAAAATCGAGACGCGCGACCGGCCCCTCCTCCGGGCCGTGCTTTTCATACCCCGGTATCCTACGGTCATCGTTATCACTCTTCGTTACCTCCGACAAAGACGTCTTCCTCGGGTCCGGAGTGAAACAACCGTGCCCCGAGATAATGAATTTTTCGTCTAATTTATTCGGCCTCCTGGAACTTCCACGCCCTTACTTATTCCCAACGTCGGGGAGGCTCCCTGGGTTACGAGCTCGCGGTCTCTACGATGCTTTTAGCAGGAGTAAGGGTGGTAATGACGAGAGGGAGAGAGAGAGAGAGAGAGCGAGGGCGGGAGGGGTGGAGAAAAAGCGGGAGAGACGCGAACGTTGGGTGTGCGCGTGTACGAATATTCGTGCAGCCGCGCACCGAACTGTTCCCGCGGGAGTATCGACATCGCGGTAGCGCCATAACTGCCAACTGTAATGGAATGCGTTAATACGAAACGTCGCGGGTCCAGGAGTTATACGGGGAAGCTACCCTGGGTATTTTCCACCCACGGAACACACGCTCGATTCAAAGCGGAGCTCCTTTACGAGGCCTCGTTCCGCTATTTCCGTGGACCACCGCTCCGAAGATACGTTCGCGCGGGGTACACGCGCGAAGGAAGAATATTTCGTTTTCCCTATAGGGTGGTAAATTTTGGTCGATCGGTTACCGTTCGACGTCCGTCGGAAGCGGTCCGTTCAACGCTCGCCGTTGATCGCCGCTCGAAGACACCCATTATTGGGTATTCGCAGGGGTGAGCGACGGAAAGCATCTTCGTCGTTCGCCGGCGGATGTCGTTTTCGCGCGGGCAGCGCCGAGTAGAACGGGTCGCCGCCCGGTGATTCTCGGCGGGTAGTTTCTCCGCGTTTGGTTACCGTCGATCTCCCGGGATTATCATCGAATCATGGAAGTACACGGAGAGGCGCCCGTGTATCAAGCACGAACGGACGGATGTGGCGAACGAGGGGGTCGGAACCACCGAAGGAGAGCTCGCGATGAACGGGCCGTTGTACGACCAACCCCGTTCGTACGGCCCGGGCTCGACGAGCTTCGGGATCTCTCCCTTCGATCCCAACGTCCGCAGGCCCCCGGACCCGCCGAGTGGCTGCCGGGAGATTACCGCGGCATAATTACCCCCTGGGTAAGCACGGCTCTTACCGCGTACGGTTCTCGACGGTGCATACGCGACGCGCTCCTCCTTCCGTTTGCGTCTTCCGTGCATCGAGAGGACGGGATTCGCGGCGCGTCCGCTTAATCCCCGATCAATGTTTCAAACTGCCCCTTACCCGAACGCGAGTACGGGGTCGCCCTGACGCGCGCACAATCGTCGTACCCACCGGTCGGTTGATGCACCACCGTTGATCGCGATTCATAACTGGCGGGCGTACCGGCGAACCGGAAGTGCAACGCGGTTTAACGACACAGAAAATTACAGCGGCCCGGAGTTATTCCGGGGTTTTGGAGACTTCGAGCGATGTTCGGAGAAGTCGAAACGCCGGTGATGGTTTTGCTCGTATTTGCAAAGTTCCAACGGATATCCCCTCGCGTTTTTACGAATTAACCCTACCCGGTTCGGCCCTTTCCGACCACTCGCCTACCGCGGTTCTCCGACCCGAACGAACTTCCGTTACGCGCACAGCCATTTCGAGTTCCTTCACGCGCCGCGTTTGAAAACCCTTGCCAGCGCGGACGGACCGTTACTTTTTTAATTCTCCGGTTTGAGGGTTTCATCGTCGGCCTTTCGCTCACCGGTCGATACGCCGAACGATGGAAACTCGAGCGGTCACCGCTCCGAGCGGTGGACACGCGCAACGCTTCTCAACCCGAATCACGCTCGACCTCCCGTCCGTCGCTGTCGGTGGTTCCGTGAAAATTGAAGAGAACTTTTTAGCGACCGAGGCGCGGAGGGAGAAAGGACGAACCGGAGGATCACTCGGGGGCTGTGGCAGTTTCGGGGTGTTTGAAAATTGGTACCGCCGATTCGGAACGGGTGTCGCGGGATCGTAACCGCTGGTACGAGGACGATTCGAAGAGAGCGTGGAAGAGAGAGAGAGAGAAAAGACGAGAAACTTCGCTCGCGGCCAGCGCCCCTCGGATAGTCGGTAGCGAAAGGATCTCCCAGACGCAGACTGGATCGGGTCGACTGCCCTGGGAGATATTTCTCCCCGTATGGAGAAATATCCTCGAGCACGGTGGAAGGATACGAAACTTTCCGCGCGATAACGCGTCCGACGAAAGGGAAAGTTCGGTCTGGTGTCTGGTGAATACCTCTCAGGAGCGTTCGGCCTTTTACCGGTGTCGGTTTTCGCGCTCTCCTCCCGAGGGAACGAAGGCAAGGAAAAAGAGAACGAATAGAAGAGTAAAAAGAGGAAACGAGAAGACGGAAAAGTGCGTTAACGCGCAGCCCTCGCTACGGGGAGTCAAACGTGCTCGTAATAAAATTCAATCTGCTTATGTAAAAGGGTATCCATCTTGGAGTCCGTTCCTTCGTTTCGGAGGCACTCTCCCTGACGACTTATTTTTTTGCCGGGCGCCGGCAGCGCTCCCGGTCCCGGGAAAAGCTTCGGGGGGGTCGCGAGCGTCGCCGAGTCACGAAACATACAGTAATGTCCGATCGAAGGATATCGACGCGAGTCCGCCACGAAGGAATCCACACGGCGGACGTGCTTTTTGGCTCCGAGGTGCCGCGTCCCTCGCGAGTGATTCGTCGTTATTACTCGTTTACGGATGGCCAGGAGGGAGGCTGCCGGAGAAGCCGAAAAAAATGCCGGCCCTCCGTGGCGTCTCGGGTGGCGACCGCCGTTACGGCGCGCTCATTGATATTTGTACACCCAAGATGCGTATATAGATATACAAAGCGTTACACCGCGCGAGGGGTGTTGGCCGAAAAGAAAAAAACCAACGAGGGAGACCGGAGAAGAGACGGAACGAGGGAAAACGTTGAGAGCGGTGCGTTATTCCAAGAACTATCCGCTCAGGTACTTTTATATTCGATACGTTCGAAGGGGGTCGGGGGGTGGCAACGAAAAGAGTCACGGGGGTCTGCCGCTGCGCGACGGTTGTCCCGCGCTCCCTCGGGACGCGATTCCGACCCCTCGGGCCTCGGAAGAGCGCCGAAGAACCCGCCGTAACGTCGAGCCTCTTCTTTTCATGCTCCTCATAAATATACATATATATGTTTGGTATCGACAAAGGGGAGAGTTCGCGCGGGGTGTTCCCGGCTCCGGTCCGTTCCCGCGTAAGAAAATATACGATGACTATTTTTCAGTCGGAGACGCGCCGAACTCCGTACCGTTTCCCGATGCCCCTCGGTGCGACCCTTCGGCGTACGAATCCACCCCCGTCGAGCGCAAGGGCAAACGCCGCAACGTTTCGCTCCGCGAAGGACGCGAGTTACGCCCGTTCGCTTTTTAATAATCGGGAGGGGGTTGGGATCCGTACGACGAGAAGAGGAAGGGGGAGGGGTGTATCGGTGAGCTTTGCGCCACGTATAAACGACCTTGCAAGATTATACGAGGGCAAACGGATTGATAAACCAGCAACCCCCGAGCTCGAACCATCACCGCGATCGAGCGAAACTGCCGCGTCGCGTCGCCCCGAATAGCTTCCCGTTCCTTCGTATTCCCGGTCGGGCTGGCTCGTGGCGCGTGTTTACGGAAATTGCTTCCGCTTTATTGGTACCGTTATTACGCCGGGACACGAAATATAACGGAAGGATCGCGAACCGGGCCGCGTTTCGATTCGCGTCGCGCGATCGGTCTCGCGAATCTCGACGTTCGTCCGCGCGCGCGAAAGTGTCAATCGCGAACCGGTGTTCCGTACTCCCGGTGGATAAAAATTCAATAATCGAGCGGACGAGAGGCTCGCGAATGTTTCGACTCGTCTCCGCGTACCCCCTTCCCGCTGGGCCTCTTCGCTCGGCTCGAGGAAACACCCCTTTCGTCCAACTCCGTCTTTCCACCCTAAATTAGATAGACACCCTTTCGAAGGGTTTTCGCTGTGACGCGATGTCCTTTAATAACACCGAGGAGAGCGGATTTAAGCCTGGATCGTGTTTCTCGTGAAATATTAATAAAGCGAACGAAAATCTATGTTGATGGTAACGAGGTTGCGTCCCGCTCCGGGCAAAGGGTTCCCGCTTCTCGGATGAACCGTTTTAGGGGCCGGACCGTTCTCGCGCCCCTCGTTGCGATCCTGACTAAATTCGTAAACGTCACTCGAGGCTGCTCGATTCGTAGCTGCGCGCGGGCTTCCGAAAATCATTTTCACTCTTGCCGAATACCGATCGTTACTGAACACGGACGAGGAACGCCGATCGACGCGGAAAAATGGTTTTCCATGAAAAATTAACGCCGAGTCGTAGAATCAGCTCCAATCGTGAATTATGAATCACTGGTGGCGTTCCCAAGGATCGATGACGCAGCGGCGTTGGGCTTTTTGCGCGAACGTCCGATGGTTCTCTGTGGCGCGAGCTTCCAAACGCGACGGCAAGACGAAAGCGAAAAACGGGGAGTGTGTAATTACGCGCCCACATATATATATATGTATATACATTTCTATATATTTGTAGGGAAGAACCCCGCGTGGAAGTCCAGGAGGACAAACAACGCGATGGACTCTGGTACAGAGCTCGTTAAGTAATTGCCGACTGCCGCAAACGTACGAACCTCGGTAATGCGAGAGTCTTGTAAAAGACGGGGTTCGCGAGGATGGGACGAAGCACGGAAAAAGGGGTTGCTGGGTCTTATAGGTGCCTATACGTACGTACATATATATATATATATATATATATATATATATATGTATAACTTTGTAGCCGGATGGATTGCAGCTAAAGGTCATGAGCCGCGGTCGAGGAAAGGGTTTGGAACTTTCTGGGGCAGGAGGGGGAAGAGCTCCTCTTTAAAATTACTACCTCAGCGAAATGATTATTAAAAAAGATGACGAGTAATGATTTTCTGTTAAAATTAGTACCGCGTGAGTGACTCTCGAGAGTGATCCTTCCGGTATGAAATTACTAGGAAAATATTAATTGTTTCAAGGGTGAATGAGAAAAGTTGTACGCTTTGCAAACTTTCGTTAGAGAGGATCTCGTTTCAAAAGCGAAATTAAAAGTGTCCCTTAATGAAGCGTCGTAAGAATGTAAAAATGACAGTTCGGGTAGCACGGTGATTCGGAGGTTACGATGATTCGTAACCTCCGTCGCTATGATACTTATCGTAAGCTGTAGCAGGGAAAAATGTACGAAAAATATTCTACGAAAGGTTTTTCGCATTTTCCCGATCTAATTTTCCACCTTCGGCAAAAACTCGGGCATTTTCGTAATCAGCGGAAAATTTCCGATCAAATACAC
>JAPYZI010003554.1:0-17322 GCA_030523105.1 Ophioninae sp. A BG-2022a | reverse complement strand
AAAAAAAAAAAAAAAACAACACGTCGCTGGCCGATTGTTGAGCAACTGAAGCCAGTGCCACTGGCACGGGCACTTGACCAAGGCACAGTCATAAGTCTCGTAGTTCCGTGCGTTGCTACACTCCGGTCTTTCGCATCGCTATTTCCGTCCATTTCTTCTTTCTCTTCGCAAACGTTTCTGCATATATCCCGCTGGTCGCCATCTTGATATTTTTTTTTTGTTTTTCGTTCTCGTAACATACATGGTATTTATAATATTAATTAATAGTACAAACGTTTACGTTTTGGCCACTCAGTTCGAGATCGTCGAGCACACACATACACACAAACCACGCACACACACGCGCGCTTTTATTGTTCGTGATTTTTTGTTATTTTTTTTGTTTCGTTTCTTTTTTTTTTTCTTCTTCTTCTTCTTTTATCGGCAGCGACGCGTTATCGTTTAGAATTTAATTCACTTTTATACAACACCAGGCCCTTTTCTTCTCTCGCGATCTCTCATCTTCTCCCTGACCTTCGTTCCATCACTGAGCAACTGTTATTTCTTTCGGTTTTTTCTTTTTCATTTTTTTTTTTTTCTTCAATCCTCTCACGATCCTCGTCTCGTTGCTCATCTCCTCCTTCGCGCAGTCGCCGCAGCTATCATTTGCCTCAACGTTGGCTCAGGACTGCAAACTCGTGGGTCGCATTTCATGTTACCGTCTCCGCCGCATCTGAAAAACAAAGGTCAACGCGAACGTCAGAATTATTCAATCAAGGTTATTCGCGCGTGAATTTCCTCATTGAAAAAAAAATATATATATATTTTTTTTTTTAATATTGTAATATAGAAATTCGGTATTACGTCCGAGAAAATTCAGCATAAGTTAACGAATAAATACGATCGAGATAATTAATTTATTAAATCAATGCATTTAGGATAATTGTGGGTTAGATGGCCATAAGAGAGACATCGCCCATCGAAATAATTAATTGGATTGTTCGCTAGGTTACACTCAGCAACAACAAAAATCAGGGACTATTTTTTGAAAAAGTCACTAAAATAGGAAAATTGATGGTGACAATATTCAAAACTTTAGTGACTCGTCGCTTGCGTTGTTTGGACGAGGTGTTGTATCGATTGTTGTATCGACTACTTTGTTACGAACTATGATTAATATAGGTTATGAATATCGAAGAACGATTCAAACAATTTCGATGTTTACAAAACGAAGGTGTTCAAATGTGATTTTATTAAAGTGTTGCTGTTATTTTATTTCAGTTCTGTTACTTTTTTTTTTAAGCGTTAGGGGGACGTTGAAACGTTTTAAACCGCGATTTCTCAAGAATGAAACGTTTTTATCGAAAATCGCGAGCGGGGGGCCCTCGGTGCCATCGTCCTGAATGCGCACAACAAATTTCATTCTCATTGGTTCAGCCGTTTGAGAGAACAGCGATTTTTAAATTTCGAAGTGGACGAAGGCGCGTTCTTTGTTTCTCGTCGCGATTTCTCAAGAATGAAACAATATTATTCAAAATGGCAAGCAGGGGGCTCTTCGTGCTATCGTCTTGAATGCACACAAAAAATTTCATACCGATTGGTCAAGCCGTTTGGGAGAACAGTGGTTTCGAAATTTCGAAGTGGACGAAGACGTGTTCGTCATTGCTTTAAGATAATTTTGTATGCTTGGTAAATAATCGTTTTTAATGAAGAATCAAGTATTTGCCACCGAACGAAAAGTATGTAATCTTAAGGACAATTATTCTACAGATTAATCGAACATTTTATTTGCATAAATATCAGCGACGTTTTGGGGTCTCTATCAAGGATTATCATCAGCATAGGGTGAATGATGAACTTACGAGCATTGGAGGCACGGTCCTGACGCCGACTTGATTGGTTGTCCTACGCTGTAAGCTTGGCCTCTGATTTGACATCCGCTTTGTCTCGTAGCACCTTTATAAGCGTGTGATAGAAAATGGGGTGGCAGTGTGGTAGTGGTGGTCGTCGTTGTCGTAGTAAGATTTAGCGTAGTAGCCATTGAAACGTGGCATTCGTATCTCGGACAGCAGAAACCTCTAATAGGCTCTTCGTGACATCCAGGTATAGGTGGAGGACAACTTTGCTGAAGACAAATAATGTCGCTTCTGAAGCAGAAGCAAAAGTCGCAAGGATCGTCCCTGGGTATTTGTTGAGCGGATACGTAAACTTTTCCACCGTATCGGCAAGTTCCAGGCCCGTAAATCGCTTGGTCATCCTCGTCGTAATCTTCGTCGGGATTCAGATAACTTCCGGAGTTAACAGGGAAATGTGGATTGTCTTCGTTTTCGACGGCGTTTTCAGGGTATTCGCTATCAGCTCCGGTAACTATTGAAGTGTCGTTCGTTGTTTCTTCTTCAGGTCCAATTGGCTTTTGTACTTCAGGTTCTTCTTGGTCCGGTTGTTTCACGGGGCTTTCCGGAAGTCGAACGTGGGGTTGTTGATCGTCTTTTTCCGGTTGCTCGGTTGATTCGGGTATCGAAACGCTAGGGGTTTCTTCTTCCATCTGTGTTTCATCGGCGGGTGACTTTGGAAGTTCCGTACTGGGATGATGCTCCAATGACGTCATTGGCGATTCTGATGATGTCTCTTTTGGGACTCCGGACGATGAACTTTCGGTTGTCGCGTCGAGATCGATGCTTTGATCGGTAATTGGACTCGGAGGAATATCCGATAACTCGGTCGTTTCCGGTTTTTCCTCGGGGAGTATCGAAACTTCGGAAGGTATTGGACTCGGCGATTCCGGAGTTTCTGTAGTTTTCACTTCTTCGGTAGTTTCGGTAATACTCGATGATGGACCGCTTTCCTCTTCAGGAACTTTGGGACTTTCAGGTTTTTCAGTAACCGAAGAAGTCGGTATTTCAGTTTGATGAGTAAGGTCAATCGATTGGGTCACCGCTGCGACTTCGCTGATCGGTTCTTCGTGATCTGGAATTTTAGAAGGCTCGATATCTTCTGGATGATCCGTGACTTCCGGTTCGGAAACGCTCGCTGTCTCGGTCGTTGAAACTTCCGGTATCTCAGGCGTCACTTCCGCTTGATGTTCCTCGGACGTTTCCGGAACGCTCGGTGAAGCGCTGATTGTCGTTTCATCAGGTATCGTCGGTGATGATGCTTCCTCCGTCTTTTCCGTTTGTTCGTCTTGAGCCACGGTTTCCATCGAGCCCACGGTTACCGATTCGCTCGTGGAAGGTCCTTCTTCTTTCATCGTGGATTCGGTCGTTGGAACGATCGATGAACTCGTTTCCGGAGTTTCCGGAACGTTGGTAACTTCCGGCTCTTCCCGAATCGTCGTCATCTCACTGATCTTCGTACTCTCTTCGATCGGTGCTTCAGTAGCATTTTCCACTTCCGGAATCGTCGTTGCGTCTCTGTCAGTCATTTCGGTCGTTGCTTTTAATCCTCCCTCGTCTTTTTCTCCCTCCGTTGTAGGAGTCTCTTCCGGTAGCGACGGTTCTGCCGTTTCCGGTTCTGACGTTTCCTGTTCTGCCTTTTCCGGTTCTGACGTTTCCTGTTCTGCCGTTTCCGGTTCTGCCGTTTCCGGTTTTCCCGTTCCTGGTTCTGCCATATCCGGTTTTCCCGTTTCCGGTTCTGCCATTTCCGGTTTTCCCGTTTCCGTTTCCGCCATTTCCGGTTTTGCCGTTGGAGATGCTTCAGCCGTCGCTTGTTCGAAAGTAGAAGATTCTACTTCCGGTTGATGCGTGATGGCGGATCCCAGCGTACTTTCTTCAGGCGTTACAGCCATTGGCTCTTCGGTTTCCGCTGGGCCAACTGAAGAAACTTCCGGTATTTCCGACGAAGTTTTTTCAACGGGCATTTTTTCCGTTTCTCCAACCGTGGAGTGTTCCTGATCAACGGTACTCGGAGTATCCGTTACCGATGCGATTGTTTGCTCTTCAGCACCGGTGGTCTCTTCTTCTTGCGGAGTTTCATGGACGGCTGGTACCGCTGTAGTTTCTTGCTGTCCTTCGACTGGTGCCGAAGTTGCCGTTTCTTCGTGTTGATCTTGAGTGGTTTCAGGATGGCCAACTTCAGTGACACTTTCAGGTTGCGAAGGAGCAACTTCCGTCGAAATATCTTGTTTTTCCGTAGTCGCTATTTCCGTAACTTCCATCGATTCAGGAATCTCGGTTTCAGCGGTTTCTTCCGTTGAATCTGTGAATACGGTGACTGGATGTTCTTCGTGTTTCAATGGCTCGTCGCTGCTCTCCGTGTGGTGGTCGATTTCCGTCGAACTCTTCGTTACCTCTTCCACGTGTTCTACGGATGTTTCAGTGGCGGAAGTTGACGAAGAGGTTTCTTCGGATGGTGACGCCGTCGATGGAAGTTCGCTTCCGGTAGTCAAGTTTGGCTCTACTTTCGGCGCTCCATCAGCTTTGCTGGGTGTTTCTTCGTGAAGAGTTTGTTCGGTGACTGGTGCGATCGATTCTTCCGTTGATGGACTCGCTTCGCTGATGGCCGGACCGGAAGTTTCTTCGGCTGCTGAAGACGAGCTTAAAGTTGAAGTTTCCACGATTGGCTGGTCGGTGTGACTCGTTTCGGACGTACCACTGACTTTCGTTGGCAATTCGTCGGTAATCGTCGGAACATTCTCATCCACAGCTGCCATGGTCGACGCTTCGCTTGGTGGCATCAAAGTCGACTGCTCTCCTGGTTTCATTTGATTTACCGTTTCCAAATTATCGATCGTCGGCATCGAGGCACAAGAGTAAACTGGACAGCAAGCGTCACCGGATGAAGGATTGTAGACGGGCATACAATTTGATAGATGATCGGGTGGTGGAGCACATTTAACCAAGTCACATTGAACTATACTGCTGGCACAGTGGCAACCCAATTGACAGGGATTCGATGGTGGAACCTCCGAGTTATTGGCGTAAGATTCTCCATCGACCAAACAGTTACCTTCACCTGGAATTCCAGCCGGTGGTCCGTAAGGTCCCATTGATTCATCCTCCGTGGTCACTTCCGTTGCATTCTCTTCTGGACTTCCTTCAGTGGAATGTGACGATGGATGTTGATCGGATTCATCGGATTCTGGATGATCCTCCGTCGGTTCAACTTCCGTTGATTCCTCCGGTTGTTTAGGGATTTCCGTGATTCGACTTTCGGTTATTTCGGTTGATGATTCCGTTGAAGGTACCGTCGGTGTTTCCTGCTCGGAAGGCTTCGCACCCTCAGTTGCATCAATGATAGCTGTAACTTCTTCCTGTTCAGGTATTTCATTCACGGGTGACTCGCTCGCAGATTCTAAACTCGTTGATTCCTCATGGGATTCCGTGACGGCTTCTTTGCTCGGTTCACTCACTTCCGGTGTAGAATCTTCCGGCGAATTCGTCACTTTCGTTTCTTCCGCTGGCGTAGTTTCGCCTTTATCTTCCATGGTTTCTTGAACGGGTTCTTTCTCGGTAGAAGATTGATAGGTGGAACCGGAAGAAGTGGAAGATTCGACTTCTGGAGCTTCGGGGAGAATTGTAGCGTCGGGTTTTTGACCTTGACTTTGACCTTCTTCAATTGCTGATCCGGTAGACAAAATGGCGTCTGTGGTAGCTTCACTGCTCTCCGGAATTCCGGAAGTCGTAGCATCTTCATGAGCGAGAGGAGTTTTCGTTGATTCTTCCGTAATGGCCACTTCCGGTTGGGCTTTCGTCGTCGAATCGGTTTCTTCTGTCAAAAGAGGCGTTTCGCTCGTTTGTTCGGTTATTTCTTCATGGACTTCCGGTTCTTCGCTCGATACCGTCGGTTCCGTCGCTTTGACGATTTCCGGTTCCGCCGATGGACTCGACGTAGGAGCTTCGGATTCTTTGGTAACTTCCTCCATCTCAGGGACTCCACTCGACGTCGTGATCACTCCTGTGTCTTCTAGTACCTCTCCTGGTTCGGACGTTTCGCTAACTGGAGTAACTTCCACAACTTCCGGAGTAGTTTTGGCACCTTCCGATTCTGGGGTTTCACTGGTCGACGTAACTTCCTCGGTAGTTTTGGCACTTTCCGTTTCCGGCGTTTCACTAGTCGACGTAACGTCCTCGGTAGTTTTGGCAGCTTCCGTTTCCGGCGTTTCACTAGCCGATGTAACTTCCTCGGTAGTTTTGGCAGCTTCCGTTTCCGGCGTTTCACTAGCCGATGTAACTTCCTCGGTAGTATTGCCAACTTCAGATTCCGGTGATTCGCTAGACGTCATAATTTCCTCGGTGGTTTTGGAAACTTCCGGTTCAGAGACTTCGGTAGCTATAACGGGTTCTTGAGTGTCTTTAGAAATATCCGGCGCTTCACTGGTTGTTATTGGCTCAGCGATGTCTTTGGGAACATCCGGTACTGGTGCTTCACTCGCTATCGCGGGTTCCTCGGTGTCTTTAAGAACTTCCGGTGCTTCGCTCGGTGCCGCGTGTTCTTCGGTTTCTTTGGAAACTCCGAATTCTGGAGCTTCACTTGCGGCCTCAGGTTCTTCGGTCTCTTTAGGAAGTTCCGATTCAGGCGCTTCGCTCGCTATCGTTGGCTCTTCAGTGGCGACACCACCTTCCGGTTCCGGTACATGACTCGATTGGGTCGGTTCTTCAGTGCTTTCATCATGTTCCGGGATTTTGCTCTCTAACGTGGAGGACTCCTCGGTGTCTTTGGCAACTTCCTGTTCTGGTGGTTCGCTCACTTCCGTAGGCACTTCCGTGTCTTTAACTACTTCTGGTTTTGGAGTTTCGCTCGTCATCACGGGCTCTTCGGTTTCTTTAGGATGTTCCGATTCTGAAGCTTCACTCGCTATTGCGGGTTCTTCTTCTTTAGCGACTTCCGGTTCTGGCGTTTCGCTCGGTACCGCAGGCTCTTCAGTGTTTTTAGAAATTTCCGGCGTTTCGCTCGCTATCGTTGGTTCCTCAGTGTCTTTAGGAATTTCCGGTTCCGGTGTTTCGCTCGCTATCGTTGGTTCCTCTGTGCCTTTAGGAAGTTCCGGCGTTTCGCTCGGTATCGGAGATTCTTCAGTTCCTTGAGGAAGTTCCGGTTTCGGCGTTTCACTCGGTATCACGGATTCCTCAGTACCTTTAGGAAGTTCCGGTTCTGGCGTTTCACTCGCTGCCATTGGTACCTCGGTGTCTTTAGGAACTTCAGATTTTGGTGCTTCACTCACCGTCACGGGTTCCTCGGTATCTTTAGGAAGTTCCGATTCCGACGCTTCGCTCGGCATCATTGTTGCCTCAGTGCCTTTAGCTTCTGATTCTGGCGCTACGCTAGCTACAGTTGGCTCCATCGTGGCTTTAGCTTCTTCCGATTCTGGCGCTTCGCTAGCTACTGTTGGCTCCGCCGTGGCTTTAGCTTCTTCCGATACTGGCGCCTCAGTAATCATTGATGGCGCTTCGGTGTCTTTAGCTTCTTCCGATTCTGGCGTTTCAGTAACTATTGATGGCGCTTCAGTGTTTTTAGCTTCTTCTGATTCTGGCGTTTCAGTAACTATTGATGGCACTTCAGTGTCTTTAGCGATATCCGATTCTGGCGCTTCACTGGCTATCGATGGCTCCTCGGTACCTTTAGGTTCTTCCGATTCCGGCGTTGCACTCGCCACTGTTGGTTCCTCAGTACCTTTCGGTTCTTCCGATTCCGGAGCTTCGCTCGCAATCGTTGGCACTTGGGTCACTTTGGGTTCTTCCGATTCCGATGTTTCGCTGGGTATCGTTGGTTTCTCAGTGGTTTTAGGTTCTTCCGATTCCGGAGCTTCGCTCGCAATTGTCGGCACTTGAGTTCCTTTGGGTTCTTCCGGTTCCGACGTTTCGCTCGGGATCGTTGGTTTCTCAGTTGTTTCAGGTTCTTCCAATTCTGGCGTTTCGCTGGCTACCGTTGGCTCCTCGGTGACTTTAGTTTCTTCCAACTCCGGCACTTCGTTCGTTATTGTCGGCTGCTCAGTGATTTTTCCGGAATCGGATTCCGGCGTTTCGCTGGCTAAAGTGGCTCTTTCTGTTGACGTAACGGCTTCACCCGATTCTGGCATTTCGCTCGCTACCGTAGTAACTTCTGAGTGGTCTTTATCGAGATCCGTTGATTCAAAAACTTTACTGGATTCCGTTGTTTTTTCCGTATCAGCAACGAGCTCAGTTGCAATTTTACTGGCTACTGTTGTTTGCTCCGAAGTTTCAGCGTGATCCGTTGATTTCGAAATTTCGATAACTGGTGTTGTAGCTTCTTCGGAAGGCGACGTGGCTGCTGAATGTTCACCATCTACATCACTAGTCTTTTCGGTGTTTGCGGTGATCTCTGTTGATTCTGACGAACTGCTCGATGTCGTTGTAATACCGTGATCTTCCTTAACGTGATCCGTGGACATTGGAGATTCGCTGGAATCAATGGAGACTGGAACAGTCGAGATATCAGGTACCACAGTTGAAGTCGCACCACTGACACTGGCGATCGATGTTTCATCAGCTTCTGCGGGCGATGATCCAATAGTAGCGTCGTCTTTCGTTACGGAAGTCGGAGTGCTCTGATCCTCCGCTGATTTCGTAGTCGCCTCTTCTTTCACTGGCTGATCAGTTCCTTTATCTGCTTTTTCCTTTTCGGCTTCCCCTACTTTGGGTGACGGTTCCTCGGTTGGTTTACCTTCACCCAAGTTGACCGAAGCTTCCGTTGCCACCGGTTCCTCCGCGACTGGACTAGATTCCGTTGGTTTTTCCGCTAATGACACTTCTGTGGACACTTTGGGTGCTTCCGATCCTTCAGTGGATGGCATTCCAGCATCGGTCATTATCCGGTCCTCTTCGGTAACTTCCTCCAAGATGGGAGAAACGGACGAAGATGATTCGGTGGTTTCTGCTGATTCGGTTTGAACGGGTGTTTCCGGTGTTTCGTCTTGGTGATCGTTCGTTACTACGGGTACTTCCGTCACTGCTTCCAACGTGGATACTGATGGCTCTGCAGACTCCGGAGTTGATTCGTCTTGAGTACTCACGGCTTCCGGTATTGTACTTTTATCAGTGACCCAATTCTCCGTAGGGATATTCGTGGATCCTTGTTTCTGGTCATCGCTATGGAAAATGGCGGTAACATCCGAATGCTCGATCATCGGAGTTGATGTTTCGCTCGTTTCCGCTGATGCGGTAGTTTTATCTTCCTCATGGATTGCCGTGGTTTCACCCAACTCCGTGGGTTCTTTCGTACCAATAGTTTCCTGTGAAGTGACAGGTTCTTCTCTGAATGTGGACTCGGTGCTGGTTGGTTCGTTTTCCGGCTGCGTATTCTCTTCAACGGACGGTAGAGTGCCGGCTTCGCCATTTTTGTCAGATTTGCCTTCTTCTTCAGGCGTCACTTTTTCATCGGAAGTTTCAACGGTCGGCAGGTGTTCGGTGGTGGGTGACGTCGAGTGTTCTTGCATCTCGGTTACTTGAACGGGTTCTTTGGCTGGCGATGATTCGGTAACTTGATCCTCTCCGTCTCCGATCTCTTCGGAAGAAGTTTCGCCACTTGCCGGCTCGCTTTCTTCGCTCGTTGGTAACTTCGATTCCTCCGACGAACTTTCTTCGCTCGATGAATCCAAAGGCATTCCCTTGGTTGGGCTATCTTGCTCGTTGATCTTATCTTCCGTGATACTAGGTTTTTCGTCGGAAACACTCGCCGTGCTTGTTTCTTGGCTAGACCCAGTTTCCTCGCTGCTTTCGTCCGGGATCTTTTGTTGGCTATCGTCAGCTGTCTCTTCTTTTATGGATTCAGTTACCGACTCGCTGATTCCTACGTTCGAACCTTCCGTTGATGTTGCGACGTCTTCAAGGCTCGAGGAAGTAACCTCGTTGGCTGGTTCTTCACTAACTTTCGTTTCTTCCGATGCCGTTGCTTCTTCCGGGATAAAGGTAGCAACGGTTGCTGGATGCTCCTCAGGCTTGCCAGTTTCTTCTTCATGTTCGTTTTCAGACTTGACGGTCGTTTGAGGAGTTTCGACAAAAGACCCCGGAGTTGTCGCTTCGTCGTTTGATTCGGTTACCCGACTGGTTTCTTCATCTTTTATCGGAACACTCGTAGCTCCTTCATCTTCAACTTTCGTTTCTTCAGCAGTCGACAGTTGCGTCGTACCAATCGGTTGTTCCTCTTCTACGGCGGGACTTCCGGTGACGGTTTCTACACTTTCTTCCATTACTTTCGCGGTCGTTACGTCGAGATGTTCTTCGCTGCTTGAAGGCATCGTCGTCGACGCTTCGGCTATTGACACATCCTGTTTGGTCGTCACTTCCGGGATTTCGGAAGAAGACAAATTGATGTCTTCCGCAGGCTCGGAAGGTTCAGCCGATTCAGTGACGGCGGATGTTTGATCGGACGCTGCTGGTGACGCTGCTGTTGCTTCATTAGCTTCATCGTCAGCTTTCGCCTTTTCTTCAAGTACGCCAGTTGTCGGTTTATCCGCATGATCGGGCGTCGCGTTTTCTTCCTCCGGCTCAGGTGACACGTCCATTTTTAACGGTGGCTCTTCGGTCGATTCTTGCTGAACAGTGGTCACTTCTTCAGCTAGAACGGCTTCCGTAACTTCAGGAATTTCGGTTTTTCCAATTTCTATGCTCGGCGTTGAGGTCCCTGGTTTTTCTGATTCTTCGTCCACTTTCACGGGCCCTTTTGGAACTTCTTCGGAAATGGTAACGTCTTCCGAGGTGGAAACAGCGCTTGTGGTCGCTTCTCCCGGTTCACCGGCTTCGGTCACTTGCTGTTGATCTTCCGAGTCTTCACTAGAGATTGGTTTCTCCGTTTTATCGTCCAACTTAGGAAACTCCGTTGATTGGTCGACCTGAGCCTCGTCTGGAGACATAGACGATTGCGACTCGTCTGACGGCACGTTCACGCCCTCCAAAGTTGGCTCGGCTGATGTCTCGTGGAATATCGTCGTGCCTTCCGTAGAATGGACCGGTGTAGATCCATCAGCCTCCCCATGAGATCCGCTTATTTCCGGGATTGCGTTGTCCGCACCAGGGAACGATTCGGTACCTTCAACAGGCATCGCACTCTGCGTCGACGCCTCAAGACCGTCGTCTTTCTCGGTCGACGCTTCCGACGTTGACTGAGACTCTGGTTTACTCTGCGATTCCATCAAACCCGATTCGTCTTCTGTTGGTAAAAATAAACAATGTTCTTTTCGAATTTGGTTTTTTTCGGAAGGAATGCTTTAAACTATTTTAAGCAACTTTATATGAAAAATGAGAGAATAATAATCCAACGTTTAGAATTTACGTGACAACTGCAGCGTTAAAAAAATTACTAAGCTAATTTGTTGTTAAAAATTAACATGGAAATTTAATATTTAATTTTTTTTAATTAGAGTTTTCTTTGGAATTTTGATAAATTAGGGTTTTTAATTGTATTTTCAAAAATATTGGATTTTAATTTCTTATTTTTTCAGAGATAGGGCTTTTTGGGGAAATTATGTAACAATTTCCGATTTTAGTGAAATAATTAAATTACTGTATTTACAAAAGTAATAATTTTGTAATCAATTTTTCAACAATTCTTGATTTTCTAGGAAACTATAAATCTAGGAATTATATTCTATTTCTAGAATTACATTATTTCTAGGAATAATAAATAATAATTGCGAAATTTAATAGATAGTTATAAAAAATTAGAGTTTCTGTTGGTCCTTTTAACAAATTAGGATTTTTAATTACATTTTCAAAAAGATTGGGTTTTAATTTCTAATTTTCTTAGAGATTCGAAATTTTTGAGAAGATGGAAAAATTCGCGATTTTTATTAAAAAAAAAAATGTAAATTCCTACATTTACAGAATTACTAACTTTGAAAAAAAATTTCCGAAAATTCTTCATTTTCGAGAAAACCATAAACCTAGAAATAATCATTTATTTCCATAATTACATTATTTCTATAAATGATAAATCAAAATTTGTATTAATTATAAATAATTCATTATCAAATAATAAATGATAAAATTATAAAATCCTAATTAGCAAAAAGATTTCAGTATCCTTTACGATTAAAAACGTCGTTTCAAGATCATTGGCTCCAAGCCGAGTATTCTCTGGTCATTTTGAGAAGACCAGACCGATTGGGTGGTACGACTGATAGTCTTACCGCATTCGTACGTGGTCGGACAGCATTCGCCTTCCGGCGGTGGTAGAGCGGTGCAATTTTTGCCGTGACTTTGCATCGGGGTACCGCAGTCTTGAACGGCGCAAGCAATGTCTCCGTGGAAGCAGTAGCAGTGTTGGCATGGTTCGGTGGAGTAGACGAGGTCACCATCCTCGTAGACTTTGCCGTCGTGAGTGCACTGTCGAGTTTCTCCGAGGCGAGGAGCGACGGTGGTCGTCATTACGAGTCCAGGCGTCGGGGCTATCGTCGTATCGACGGTTTCTTCATAATCTGTGCGATTGATAAATAAAAACGTGAAAATGTTGGATGACACGTCCAATATTAGGAAAATCGTCAATTATTATTATTATTTATTATTATTATTATTACCGCAATTGTATTTGACTGGACAACAAACGCCGGGCAGATAAACCGGATTGCAGCCTGAGACTCGAAGCGTGCACTCTTGCATGACGCAAGTCGTTCTATTCCTGATGCAGTAGCAAAGTTCGCAAGGATTCTGGGAGTCGATCGGTAGCTGAGCGCCGTCAGCGTAAAACTTGCCATCAACGCTGCACCCGTAATTATCAGGAAATCCAAGATCGGTCGATATTGATTCCGGTGGATTAGTCGTTGATGTCAAAAGGTGTACCGGTACTTGAGGACACGTTATAACCGAACAACACTGATCGGGACGTTTCTCGACCTTGCAATTTTGACCGATCGCTTTGGTGAACGGACACACTCGGAGATAGCACATGAGCATTCGATTGTGACAAGTACAATTGAGACATGGCTCGTTCGTTATTATTCGGTCGCCCTCTCGATAATGTTGGAAATTGTAGAAACAGCCACCGCTCGATACAGCTCCGTCGTACTCCGCTACTTGCGTCGTCTCTTGATCGTACACGGGTGCTGAAATGTTCAATCATTGTTTTTTTTTTTTTAAATTTTTATCTTTGATTTTATTGATTTATCGTTGATTTTTTATTGTTGATTTTATTGATTTATTATCTTTGATCAGTGATTTATGCAAGTTTCTTTGGCTTCGTTTGGGTTTGGGTTTGTTTGGGTTATAGAGAAGAAGAAGCGATAAAAGTTTGTTTGGGTTCGTTTGGGTTTGGATTTCTTTGGGTAATACAAAAGAAGAATCAACAAAAGTTTGTTTGGGTTTGTTTCGGTTCGAATTTAGTTTTTTTTTTTTGGTATCTTTTTGTTTCGAAAACATTTTGATGCTATCGAAGTTAACTACGTAAATTGTACATTTAGTTCGTTCATTCGTATCAATAAATTTCATTAATTCGTTAAATCCACCTCGTAAAAAAATTCCTACTTTAAATAAACATTGAAAAAAAGTCGTTCTTACATTTTTATCGTAACCCGAAAAAAAAAAAAAGAAGCTTTATCGATAAACCAAAACCGATGCGACATATTCAAAAATTCAGACTACGAAATTCAACTAAACTCTACTAACTCGATACCTTCCAAAAACCCTTATTTATTTTTCCTTTCATCTTTCTATCCTACACTTGCATTCTCCAGACGTATCTTCACCCAAGCTTATCTCTCAAGCTCTTTAATCAACACCAAATACTCCATCGTCAAATACACCATTCCCTCCCCCCTCCCTCATTGAATGCCCCATTCTCTCTTCAAAGTGCACTTCAAGCGAATAGACTCCGAGCTTCCAAGTAATGGAAAATAACGGAGATTTCGTCAAAGAAACATTCTTCGTCGACCGTCCTATACAAATATACGTGCCAAGACATTTTCTCAACGACTCACCCTCAAATGACAACGCACCCTCGACACACACGCTCGCACGCGAACACGCACATACATATATATATAAACTAAAAAACAAATCCAACAGACTCGAATAAATTGGAGTGCCAAGACTTTTCTCGTCGCAAAAGAGCCTGCAAATTTCAAATAACAACAATACACCCTAAATGTATACAAACACACACACACAAACACATATATATACACATAGACGCAAATCCCAAGCATTCAAGGAGGCTTTGTGAGGCGTTACGGTTCTGATGGTTGGCCGGGATGTTGAGAGCGGTCGCGAGGGTTGTGGGGAAGGGTTGGGAGGTTAGGGGGCGACGCGGGGTGCGGATGAAATATTAATGGTGCGATCTGACGAAGGTTTTGCGTCCGCCCCCCCTCCCCTCTCTCTCTTTCTCCCTTCGACGGAACGGGATAGTGTGTGGGCGGTATGTACACAGAAGGAGCTGATTGCGAATGACTATGGGGACTGGTGTGTGCCAACGGGACACTCGACGCGTCGGATGAATACCCATCGTGAAGATTCGGTCGAACACACCATCGCAGCAATCTTTCATCCGGGAATAAAACGAAGAGGGAACGCGAAAGAGCCTCCTATTTCCCACCCCAAAGCGTGTAGGTACATAACGTAAGTGCTGGTGACAGGCGACAGAACCACCAGGGTTTCGTATGAAATTGGAGCGTCGAGTACACAACCGTTCAACAATCGTACCCTCGTCAATGAGAGTACACGCTTTCGCTTTTCCTCATTCGACTGATTAATTTTTTTTTATTTCCTCTCCGATGGGCTCACAGACATTCTGTTTGTAATAGTGGCTCTGTTTCTTTCGTCTGGAATAAATGCGTTTATTAGGCTTGCGTTATTTGGCTTAAGTCCGGTTACCATGACCCTTTATTGATATTAGTATTGTTATTATTATTATTTTTTTCTTTTTTTTTTTCATTATTATTCTTATGTTTGTATTATTTTATTTTATTTTTTATTATTATTTTTTTTAAATTCATTGTTTTCGAAGTTATGGTGAATATTACAGTTTTTTTTTGCGTTTTTTCTACTTTTAAGTTAGGTTTATTCCATTCTTATTTGTTGCTATGTTATTATTGTATTATTGTGGGTTTTTTTTTCTGATTTATGCTGATTTATTCCGATTTATTTTGTTATTATTTTATATATCTTTATTGTACTCCAATTGTTTGTCCGAAAGTCAGCTAGGGCGCAATAAACCTTATCGATCAATCAATCTATCTTTCTATCTCTCTCTTTGGAATTCGTCGTCGTTGGAATTCGCTAGCAGCATGCAAATGCTTGAAAATCTGGATAATCGGGCTCCTTAATGTTTGGGCTTCCGAAGAAGATGGATATCTGTTTTTGAACGAGCTGATGATTTTTTTCAACAAGCTGATTCTTTTTGCCAACAAAATGAAGTTTACTCCCAGGAACAAGTTTTAAAAACTAAACAAACGGAGAATACGAACGAGAGATCGAATATGATTAACCGAAGCTGATCAGTGAGATTGAAGCTCAAGAAGACTGAAATTTGGCATTACATTTGAAAAACTTTCGACTCATCTTTGCTCATCCTTCTCGATAAGCTTCCAATCGTGATTTTCTTTTTTTTTTTTTTTTATCAGGTTATTCTTCCGAGCAAGCTTCGAAATTTAACCCAAGCCCCAACTTCGTTTGCTCTGTGCTCAATTTCTCCATGTGCGTACTCTTCATAAACTATGTAAACCCAAACAAACCCAAACAAAAACCGAAACAAAACCAAAGCTAATTAAAATTTTGTACCACATCGAATAATTTTCTGTCTTTTTCTAACGACTGATCCTCCATATGTTCGAATAAGCTTTCAAGCGTAAACCAAGCCCCATTCTCATTGAGCAAATTCATTCTTTCGTCCGCACGTTTCTTCCCACTCTTTTCGGGCCTCGGGTTCGTTCACGGTTACCATCATCCTGTCAATCAAAGCAACGGGAAAGCGCCCTCGTTGATGATTTAGTTTCGTAGGGTGGGGCCGATAAAATAAGTATATCGCGAGTACGTATTTCGGTGGAATCGCGAGCGCGGAATAAAATGCGTAATTGATTTCATGGAATCGCACGCACTCGCGCATGCGCATTTGTGAGCGGACGAGCACGCTGGATGCAACGAGGCTCCGAGCTTTTGCGATGCGTGTCGCGCGCGCCTCTACCTGCGTTTCCCGGCCGTTCGCCGATTCCACGATCCTCGGAGTCGATTTGCGTGCGCGTTACGTGAACGACAAAGAGCAGCGGGCTCGAGGAAAAAAAAAAAAGGCAAATAAAAAAAAGAAAAATAAAAAAAAAAATAAACAGAGAAGCGAAGGAACGGACGAAAGAATATCAGCATTCCGCATCGACGCGCTACGCCCAGACGGTTTCCAACGAATTGTACTGCACGAACGTCGACTCCATGAATGGAGAACCAAATCCTTGGCTGTGTGCATTGTGTCCCACGACGTACAACGTGAGAGAGAGAAAGAGAAGAAGATAGAGCGGTGAGGGAGAGCTGGAGAAGACAGAAAATGAGAGAAAGAAAGAGGGACCTGGAGAACGATGGAGATACCTGAAGAAACACAAAGGGACCTACAGAATGACAGGGAGAACTGGAGAAAGACAAAAAAAAACTGGAGAAAAACAGAAAAAACTAGAGAAAGACACGAGGACCTGGAAAAAGACAGGTAAAACTGGAGAAAGACAGAAAAAGCTGGAGAAAAACAAGAGGACCTGGAGAAAGACAGATAAAACTGTAGGAAGACAGAAAAAGATAGAGATAGACCGGAAAAACTGGAGAAAGACAGAAAAAATTGGAGGAAGACACGGGGAGCTGAAGAAACACAGACGGACCTGGAGAAAGACGGCGGTCTAGAGAATATCAGGGAGAACTGGAGAAAGACAGAAAAAAAACTAGAGAAAGACCGGAAAAAGATGGCAGATGACAGGAAAAACTTCAGAAAGACACGGGAAACTGGAGAACGATGGATAAAGGTGGAGAAAGACGGAATGAGCTAGAAAAAAACCCGGAAAACCTGTAAATGGACACAAAAAGTTGAAGAAAGACGAAACAAACTGGAGAAAGACAGGAAAAGCTGGAGTATTACACAGGAAGCTGGAAAAAGATCCGGGACATCGTAAAAATTTCAAGAAAAACAGAAACAACTGAACAAAGACAAACAAATCTAGATAAAGACCAAAAAAAAAAACTGGAGAAAGGAAGGAAAAGCTGGAGAATTACACAGGAAGCTGGAGAAAGATCCGAGACATCGTAAAAATTTCAAGAAAAACAGAAACATCATAAAAATTTCAAGAAAAACAGAAACAACTAAACAAAGACAAACAAATCAAGATAAAGACCCAAAAAAACTGGAGAAAGGAAGGAAAAGCTGGAGAATTACACAGGAAGCTGGAGAAAGATCCGAGACATCGTAAAAATTTCAAGAAAAACAGAAACAACT
>JAPYZI010003553.1:0-18361 GCA_030523105.1 Ophioninae sp. A BG-2022a | reverse complement strand
TTAGCGATTTTTCAAGTGGATATTCCGGGGAAACTATAAGAGATATCGATACGAATCCAACGCCATTATTTAAGTTAGGCAAAAACCTTTTCCAAACTCCCCTATTGAATCTCCCTAGCCCACGAGAAGCTCACTCTACGACCTTTTGAAATATCGTGATTTTCAAGATTCTGGAAAAGTGTCCGGGGGAAGTCGAAAAATTTTTTTTTTCCATTTCAAACTCTTTAAAGGGTCTATTCGATCGGAAATTTTCCGCTGATTACGAATATGCCCGAGTTTTTGCCGAAACTACAAAACTAGACTACGAAAATGGAAAAAAACGTTTCTAGAATATTTTTTTGACATTTTTCCCAATAAGTGGAGAGTTCGAAGCGAAGTAAATGGTGGATTTGTCTTCAAGGTATAAAAATACATCGACACGGACGTGCGCTATGTCACCGAACGTCTAAATATAATAATTATTTCGAGTTTTGCGTTTGCCAATACATTTAACAATTCATTTGTATTATTGTGAAAATTAGTGGCCCCTATAAAGGTCATTGTGCAATGTGCTTCACAGCAGATGCTCCAAACGCGTCACGACAAATCACTGCTTTTTTTTTGAGCGAGAGAGATTTTTTCACAGAGTCCACTCCGCCAGGCACTACAGCACGTGCGTATCGCTGACCGACGTAAGCCCGCTCAACGGGCGTGCCTGATTGGCTGCTATTAACAATTAATTATAATTCAGGGGTTAGTATTCAGGAACCATACATTCTTATATCAATCTACTCAGAGTTTCACCCCCAACCCTCTATTTCAAGAATGACGTTCCGTCGTAAGACACCCTGTATTTATACATAAACGTATGTATACAGCTTTGTGCAAAAGTATTAGGAATTCCATAATAATCGAAATATATTAATACGTGGTTTAAGGTTAGGGAAAAATTAATAATAAATTATTAACAGTAATCGATATTTGGTGGTTCCATTAAATCCCTAGCTTTAATTGCAGTTGCGAATAACTTGAATGGAAAATAATATAGGTCCCTGATACTTTTGCATCAAGCTGTATATATATGTGTATTTATGTGCGAGTACGTATGTATATATAGAAGTTTAGATGCGAAGACTCGAACCTAACTCTCGTGAACTCAAACTAAAACGGCCGAGAATAGAACGCACCGGTTACCCAGACTTCCGAACCGCGAGAAGACGCTAAAGAGAGAGAGAGAGAGAGAAAAGTACGCGTGGTCATTTTATATATTCTCCACGTAAGCTTTTTCTCGGTGCACCCGCGACGGGTATAGCGAATCACGTAGTCGAGAGACGCGTATTGCGTGCGTACAATCTCACTACGGAGCGCACTTGCGAAGGGCGTCCCGACGCTCCGACATAGGCGTTTCATTCGACGACAATATTCAAATGCTGGGATTAAACCACGACCGCCCAAAAATTGAGTTTGTTTCAATCCAAACAAATCGAAACACGCAGGATTGGAAAATCGACAATGTTGCGTTTAATTGGATTTTTTTTTGTTTCGTTATTGATTTTTCATCAATTAGAAGAGCGTTTTGTATTTTTCGTTCTGGGTTTTCTTTTCGTGTTTTGGGAAAAATTGATTTTGCGAGAAATCGTTTATGGTATTTTGAAAAACGTAATTTCGAAATAATAGCGTTCAAAGTTTGATTCAAGTTTGAATTATTACGAGTTGTTAATGATTTTTAGAAATTTTAATAGTAGCATTTAAATCATTAAATTGAAGGATATAAATTAATCGATCGATTGAAAAATGTTTTCTTCGCGATTCAGGGTTATCGATAAAGTTCACGATTATCCTTTCTGTATCGGGGATCGTTGGACACCCACGCTTAAAACGATATTTATTCAGAATACTCCATTAATTTACCAGCACGAAAAATACGGATCGTAAATTTGGGGGAAGAAAAAATACAATAACTAACTGGGATTCATGATTTTGAAGGGGTGAAAAAAAAGCGAAAATGAAAACGAGAATCAGACAGGAATCAGTTATGATCGCAGCAAGTATGGCGTTGGTTAGGGGACACCCGGTATTTCGTGCGGTCTGTTACGTCTCCGGTGTAGACTTTTACGAGTGTACGTGCGTAAACGCTTGCGCATCTTTTATATTCATTGCGTATATGTCCGTCCTATAAAAAGTCTGGATTCTATTATGTAAGCGACAACGTTTTGTTTCTCGCTTCGCACTTGCTGATGTATCACCCGTAGCCTCCTTCAAATTTTGCAATTTCCTATTTGAAGACCTTGCCCGACGTTTTCGAATACACCAAGTTATCTTTCATATTTTTTTTCTATTTAATCAAACTTGTTTTGAACTTAATTTAATAAGGATAATATCGAAGTAACAATAATAGCAATATTTTGACGATTAATGACGCCATGTCAGATCGACCGAACCCAAACGCCAATCAATCCAATATATAATACAACAATAATAAGTATTGTTTTATAAAATATTAATTTATATAAAAATATATGAAACAGAATATTTTGAAACGATGTTTTATCAAATATAATTACAATATTATGTTTAATACATATTTATAAAACGATAATCACGAAAGCAATAAAATATACATTTTATCAAACAAAATGTAATTTATGAATTGTAATTTTCACAAGAAAAAAATAAAATGCAAAACTTAGATTTGCTATTAAATTATTGAAATCATTGAATTATTTTATTGATTATATCAAACTATTGAATTTAAATGTAAATATCAATGTAATAAAAAAGAATTATGTACACTTTTAATTAAATACATTTTATAAAATATTATTACAATATTTATATCCAATAACGTCATCACAATATTACAAATAAAAAAATAATTACAATAGTAAAAATCGTTGAAGCAATAACAATATCAATGCTAACACGATAAGGTTTACCATATTAATATCGTTTACCATATTTATCAACCATTAATATCGACAATAATGAAAACAACGAAAGACGCGAGTGAGAACAATTTATGCAGAATTCATTTACAATGTTCTCGGCGTATAGTCGGTACACGAGCGGATAAAAGAGCGAAGAGGAGGCGCAAGCGATCAGAGAGGATAGTATAGCGAAAAGCGTGCGAGTCTCGGAGAGTATGTACGCGTTGGAAGAAAACGCGAGGTGGTCTCTCTCTCTCGTGGTGCATTGACCGCGGTTGACCACACGTCATCGTATAAGTGACGTCACGGTTTGGACGACCGAGCTTGAACGTCACGGCTCGTCGGTTAACCCTTTTTTCCAAACCAAACCCCCCCCCCCCCCCCCGTCCCACCATTTATTCTCTGCCCCCAACGCAGAAAGACGACCCAAAAATTCTTTTCACTTCTTTCCCCTTGCAAAAACTTTTTTATTTGTTGTTTTTTCCATGGACGAAGGTTTCGCAGAGATTCATTGATTTTTATTATTTTTCGGGGGCAACTTCCGGTTCCTTTAGTCTCCTTCAAATCTCTATCGCATTTTTGTAGTCTGGTTTCGTCAGTCTTTATTCGATAATTATTCTCAATTAAATTGCTGGTCATGTTACTGACCAGCAAAGGATGAGAACTCTTTGCTGAAGGACCTGAAAGATCGATCCTTACCCTTTCGTGATCCGAGAACTTACCACGATTTTTCAAGCTCCCACTGTTTGAGTTATTAAGAAGAGGGAAAATTCCTAAAATGATGTAAATGCGGAAATTAGAAGAGGGGATTGTACAATAATTTATTATGGATTTTTAGAAATTTTCGGATGGTTTATCATTTTTAGATTCGAGGATTCGGAAATTTCGGTTTTTTTTTTTTTAAGAGAGAAGGAAAAATAGAGTTTTTCTCTATTTGAATTGTGAATTTTTAATAAATGTGTACTTGTCATTTCATACTGAATCGTTTCGGATTAAAAAAACGTGATTATCAGTATTTACAAAAAATACTGATAATGTATTTTTTTACTTTGTACATTATTTATTACTTTGGAATGTCTAAAAACATAAGAAAGACTTATTAAAAATAAAAATTAACATAATTGTTATTAAAATAAATTTGATAATAAAAAAATAATTTACCGAGAAATTGCTGGTACAATTACGAAAAAAAAAAATTCATTTTAAAAAACGTCGAGCCAAAAGAATGAAAAAAGGAAAGAAGCAGGAATTGACTGAAAATTTGTGAGCAAAGATATTAACGTAATAACAGAATAAACGGAGACTGCACTACGATTTAGATAAATTAGAGATACAATGATAATAATTGAATAGATGAAGAGCGAATCAGGCAGGGAGGCGCATACGGAGAGAAGCAAGGAGAACAGCGAAAGAAAAAAGAAAAAGGGATAGAGAAAGGCGAGGGAGGGCGAGCGAAGAAAGAAAAGAGAGAGAGAGAGAGAGAGAGAAAGAGCAAATGTACCGTTAGGCGTTCGTAACTGCACTGGGAAGCCTCGCAACCCGAGTGTGGCACTTCTCTTGATGCCGGAGGTCGTAATGGCCGTAGGTCCAGGCTGAGGCGCATCGAAATGCATACTCGTGGCGATTCTGAATGCGAACTCCATTGCCTCACTCCATAAATCGTCCATACCGATCAGCCAAACTCGAAAAAATCTAAAATGCTCAATTTTTCTTCAAAAGAAGTAAAAAATCGAAAATTACTTTCTAGGAATTCCGAAATTTTCTTTTAAAATGTCGAAAACTCGGAAATATTAATTTACAAACACCAAAATTCCGAAGTTTAATTCTAAAAATGGGAAATCTTAAAATGTTTGTTTCATGAACTTTAAAACTCTGAAAATATATTCTAAAAATGTCAAAGCTCCAAAAGTTTGTCCTGAAAATTACAAAACTCTAACATTTTATTCAAAAAGTCTAAAAATCTACATTTTTTTCTCGAAAGTCTAAAGTTCTAAGATTGTCTTGTCACAGTCGAAAATTGAAAAACTATCTGATCGAACTTCGCGATAGTTTCATTGATTCATTTTTCATTTGATTTAATTTTTGTCAAATAAACATTTGAAAAAAAGCATTGAAATAAAAAAAAAAAAGAATTTTGGATCTTCAACTGACTGAAACATAATGACGAATCGTTGATTCAACGGATTCGGACTCCTTTGAAAAAAAAAGTCGATTTTCGAAGGAGTCCGATTCGATTGTTTATGGAAAAGTTGTGTTTCGAGACACCCTGTATATGACACGTTGTACATCGCTAAGTTAGCACACACGGATATACGTACGAAGAGGCTCGTGTGCGATGGCTCGGAGAGAACTCGCGAAGATTCTGCGGTGTGATCCCTAAACGAGTCTCTTCGGGCGATCCGACGTCAGGTTCGTGGGTGCGGAGGCAGCGACTATGTATAAACCAGTCGAATGAACTATACACGCGTCACGTTCGCCCGAGGAAAGCCCTTTTTGCTGTTTTTAGTTCAATGCTAGATCATCGGGATCGTTCGTTCTCGAGAAATTTATATATATATATATATATATCTTTTTTTCGGTTCGTTTCGTGAACGAACGAAATTAGAGTCCAGCAATATTCTATTTTTAGCGAAAAATGTGTGTCGCGTTAAATGACGCCGCCGCCGTTTTATCTATCATCTTTTTTTTATTCTTATCTTTTTTGTATTTATTCTTATATTTGTATTTATAACATATATATATATATATATATATATACAAATATTTTTAACAAATAAAAATAAATATAAACAATGAGATCCCTTATCAATCATTTTAACTGGACGAAAAATTGATTGAAATAAATTTATTTTCTACTCCTACAACTTTTCGTATTCGAAAGTAAATTTTCAATAAATTTGTACTTGTCGTTTCACACAAATTTATTTTTGAATAATTAACTTTTCGTGGAAGATTCGAAAAGCTCTTGATTGAAATATTTTCATACATAATAATTTCGATATTTACGATGGATTTCTTATTTTTTTGTAATCTCATTATTGTTTTGGTTTTTCGAAATAGAATGAATTCACGAGTTTCTTTTTTTGATTTTGTTTATTTTTTCTTTTATTTATGAATTACCTTTTAGAATAATTTATTCGGCTGAACTTCGAACTTTGACGATTTCGTGCTTTTTTTATATTTATACGAAGGGGGGAGGGAGGTATTGAGGTTTGAGGATACATCGAGGCTGGGCTAGAGACGCTATTACAGGAATTCTTACATTTTGGTCTCGCGGATGATGCACGCGAAACGAAGGTTAATGGCGAGGTTTTTGCATTCTCGAATTGTTCGTTCGGTCCCGATATACGAGACCGTTGAAGCGATTGCATCGTGGCGAGTGCAACGAGCAAAGGAGAGCCAGGAGAGCAGCGAGCAAGCATCGAGAAAGTCCCGGCAACTTTCTCCAACGCGATCGCGCGTTCCTTGCCTCTTTTCTTCGCTCCCTCTTTCTCTTACTCTCTCTGTCTTCCCTTCTCATTTTCTTTCTTTCTTTCTCTTTCTGGTGGTCTTAACTTGCACCACGGGTCACCAGGCACGGACATTAAGAGCGAACGCTGGCGAGCATGCTCGGAGAGAGGGAAGCTGCGTTGTCTCTCGAAACAAAACATCGTTTTGCACGACCACTCTATTATATGTATACACATATGGGACTTTTAACGAGCTCGACTGACGTGACCGAAATCCGGGATATTTTGCAAAATTCATTTTTTAAGAATCCTCGAAATATCTTTTGCACATTCATTTTCAATGCAGTTTCATTAAGTTGTTTGTCAAATTTCAGAAAATAGATTAATAACGAAAAATATAATAATAATATATGCGATAGCTTTCGATTTATGTTTGTAAAAATACGAATTGTTATTCATAATTTTTAATGAGATTTCGATATCGATTTATTATTGACATTTTTTTATAATGTTTGTTAATATCTTTCATGTATTTTCGAAATGGATTTATGTTTGAAAAAATAATAACAATAATGAATATTTTATTATATTCATAATAACTATAATTTAAAAAATGTATTAACTTATTACGAACGCAAAGTTATTGAAGAATATTTAAATACACATTCAAACTATTTTTCAACGATTTCTATTTTTTTTTTTCCTTTGTATTCTTTTTACAAACTTTTACTAAAATATTGTACACGAAAAAAAGAATGCAAACGAAAATAGACCAGGCTTTAATTTAGAGTCTGAAAAATCCGTCGATTTCGAGTCGAACGTCTCATGCATACGCGGACTCAACAAACGTACATTTACCCTGGAATAGATAGGAGAGTATGAAAGCGCTCGGAGACGAACGGGCGGACAAGTTTCGTCGCGTATAACGGTGTGCGATTCGTGCGCGGGTTGGATTTTTAAACGAGGGCGATAGGGATCTCCGCAAAAAAAAACAAAAACAAAAAAACATTTGTGGAACGTAAAAGAAGAGACAAACGTAAATTCGAAAATGTTCGAGTATAATTAATCGCGTTAATTCCAATGGCGAGATAATTGATAGTAGGTAATTATTATCTAAACGTTTGGGTTTGCTTGGGTTCTCGCTTGGGATTTTTCGTCGCGTTTCGAGTTTAAGGTCAAGCATTCAACAAATATAGAAAAAATAATTATTTCTTTTTAAACTTCGCGTTTAATCTTGACAATTCGAAAAAAGGCTATTTGAAAATGGAGGAAGCGTGGAGGTTGATCGGATTTTTAATACGCCTGATTGAACGAGGTTTGTTCAAGCGAGCTGTATGTTTGCTCGTTCAACACTTCGAACTCATGGGTAATGAGAAGAGCTCGAGCAAATGTTGAATCAACGCGTGCTTATTGATCCCCTTTTTTTTTCTTTCTTTTTTTTTTTGGTCAAGAGTGAGAGTGCGAGTTTAGTGCTTCACGTTCCAGGTGTAAATTGAACGATTTTTAAATAAGTGGCTACACCGATGATTTGAGTACTCAGGTTTGGCACAGTCGCGAACGGGCGAACCCAGTCTTCGATACACACGTGTTTCTCTCGGACGCTCTCTTATAAATTGCTCGCGTACGATTATGGAGAAGCGAAAAATGTGGAGTAGAAAGCAGACTCGAAGAACTAGGCAGCTGCTGGTGCCCCACTGGGATGACGAACATTTTGCATAAATTATCGACCATTCTCACTCGGTATCCAATCATCCCCAATCTCTTGAAATCCTTATTCGTTTTGCTAAAAAAGTGGCGTCGAATTTTGTATCGACGTACATCGGAGATTTTCGAATTTCGAAAATATCGTATATCGTAGTTTTTCCAATTTCGAAAATATTGTATATCATAGATTTTCCAATTTCGACGATATCGTATATCGTAGATTTTCTAATTTCGATAATATCGTATATCGTAGATTTTTCAATTTTGAAAATATCGTAGATTTTCTAATTTCGAAAATATCGTATATCGTAGTTTCTCCAATTTCGAAATTATCGTATATCGTAGATTTTCCAATTTCGATATTATCGTATATCGTAGATTTTCCAATTTCGAATACTTCTTGACGCGTTTTATAATTATTTCGCATGAAAATACCGAAGATCGTTCAGTCGCGTCAGGATCGAGTTTGCGTCTATATACGGTTGGAGAAAAAGCAACCTGGAGAATTGCTCAAGAATTCCTGTGTTCGAAATTGACATTGCGTTAGTTTTGCTCCCAGACGAGCGCGGGTTATTCGCGGAGTCAATTTAATGAAATTGACGTTAGGCAAGAGACTTGTGTTCGTGGTCATCGCTGTAACATTGGCCCAAATGTTGGCCAGTGGCCCCACGGTTTCGATGCTCCGAAAAATTCTCTCTCTCGAGAGAGAGACGCCTCTGATTTTCGCGTACATACAGGGTGTCCGATAACTCAAGCTCCCTCGTTTCGACAACTTTTTTTCGTGCCTCATTTCTCATACGTCCCAAAACTTTTTTTTAACACGATAAATTTTTACGATTCTCAATCGACGATTTTTTATTGAAAAAATGTTTCCGCTTTCGATATTTTTTTGTCGATACGTGTTGACACTTTATTGAAAAAACTCAAGATAATAAATATTTTCGCTTTTTTCTCACATTATATTAAAACTCGTATTTTTTTGACTCGAAACGTTAACAAAAAATATACATATATATGTATTAAAATCGTTTAAAAAGTATGATTTTCGTTGCGAGTCAAAAAACTTTCCGATTGTTCGAAAATTGCCGAGAATTCGAAAAAATTAAGATTGGCAAAAAAAATGTTGAGAGAAAGTATAAAATTGTTGAACTTCGAAAACCAAGCTGACCTTGATTCCTAGATTCTGCCTCGTACGAGTTCGCGTTACACCATTTAAATCTGGACATCCGATGCAAGTGTATACGTAGAAAATTGTATACGGGGTGTCCCAAGAGTTTGGAATACCTTATTGAAAATAAAAAAACAACCAAAATTTCATGACGTACTTCGAAGGACGATAAAAATCTTTTTCGTTTCGTCAACAATTAATTAAAGTTTATTAAACCCTAAATTGAAAAAGAAACGATGAATCGAAAATCGTCTTCTTTTTTTTTTAAATTTCGATGTATTATTTTTCGTCTGGAGTTTTTGAAAGTTTATCGGGATTTTTCGGTACGGTTTTCTCTTTTTTTGCGAGGAAGAAATAATTCAGTCTCGACGTATCACCGATATAATCCGAGGGAGATATATATATCGTACAAAAGCTATCGAAGCTTGTAGTATGGCTGTGTTGAAGCAGTGGCAGTGTCGTTGACTGACACTGGCCCACAATTCGTGCGTTAACACCTGCTCTCTGTAGGTCACCGGCCAGTCGAGACTGGGAATCAGCGGAGAGCTTCGCATTCGTCTGTATTTATAAATGAAGAAAAAAAAAAAAAACAAATAGAAAATATAGTGAACGAAAAGTTGTATCGTGCGTCCGGTGATACCAAAAATACATTGGTGAATTATGTACGGAAAGGAAAACAAAACATCAGTCTACATCGATTATTCTTTCTTCTATATTCGTCGCTTGTTATTGTTTTTTTTTTCTTCGAAGTAAACAAGCGAAATTTCGCATGCTTAATTTCGTGAAACGTTTCCGATAAATAGACTGGACGCTTAACGTTCGTTCGTATAATAATGATAATGATAATTATAAATATTAAAAATTAGGGAAAAGTCTTATGAATCCGCATTGATTGTTATATTGTTTTTTCTTAAATTTATTTTTAATAAACGAATTAATAAAAAATGAAAGTAAAGAAAAAAAATAAATGGTATTCGTATCGGCAAAGAATATTAATATTAATGAATCGTATCGTTCGATCGAACGAAATTTCACTGAGGCGTAGTACAATTAGCAAGTGTCTTCCAATAATAAAATCGTTTTGTTTTTCCTTATCAATGATTTTTATCGTATCGCAATAATCCAGGAATCTTCCTGATATCGAACGTTCGAATGCAAATTGAATGTCTCGTGTGAAAAGTGGGGAGGGACGGGGACGTGGGGCGGGGCTCATTGTTTGCTCGATTTAATTTAATTTAACGCGTACGAGATTAGATATCGAAGGAAAAATGACTCCGGCGCTGCGATACTGGCGGATGATTCAACGAGTAATTAAATTGCGCGCGGCGCTCGCGCGAGAGTAACGAGAGGGGGGGGGGGGAAGGAGAAGGCGCGAATGAAAAATCGAGAGTGAGAGAAAGAGTAAGGACGATGGTGTGGCTTCGAGATATGAATGAAAGTCTCGACGTCAGTCACGTAGGAAATAGATGAAAAGCGAGAGTAGACGCAGGTGCGGGCATTAGCCAAAGCCAGACGGACAAGTATATTCTTCTCTCTTTCTATCCTCGTATGTTTACGTGTGTACGTGAGAGGACTGGGAGCAAAACATTGTGCCAGGAAGCGAGTCTCTCGGTTCACGATGTATCCAAGTACCTGCCACGAGCCTCCGGCGCATTAGAGAAAGCCGGAACGTAAATAAAAAAAAATCGACCATCGATAACGTCGAAAACTTTCCGATAATTCGTCACGCGTTCCTTTGTTTATCAATCGTTCAGCCGATTCAATGACAACGAAGTTTTGTGGATGAAAGAAATTTATCAATTATTTTGAAACGAATTATCACGCGGCGGAAAAACTTTTTATTTTTTTTAATACTACGATAAATAAAATTATTGATAATGCAATTATTGAAAGAATTCTTCGAATAATATTGAAAGCCATTTTGACTATTTTTTTTTAAATAACGATAAACTAAATTGTTGAAAATGCAATTATTGAGAGAATTGTTCGAATTTTTTTGAGAATGAAATAAAACAGTGAAATACAAAAGAGTTGAGAATACGATAATAATAAATTCAATTCGGGATTGAATGTCGAGACTGTAATTATCGTGTATGAAATTATTATTGTGCATATCTCAATGATTTTATTTAGTATTGTTTCAAAACGACATTAATTATCGTGGTCCCAACCATTCTTTTTTATTCTACTGTAATATTTAAAAAATTAAAAAATATTCCAGCTCAAAAAAAAACATTTATCACTTTTTTAAAAACACGATAATACTTTTTAACACGATTGTTAAATATAATACACAATATTCCAAATGTCAGTCGAGTTTCGAAATTGTTCCTCGTATTCTTTCACTAAATTCCTTCAACGATAAAAACAAAAAAAAAAGAATTGTTAAAATTACAATAATTATGTATCTAAAATGTCGGAAATTTCACCAATCTTTTTTTATTAGCCTATAAAAAAAAAATAAAAAAATATTTTTCTGATTTATTATCTATCGAACAATCAATTATTAACTATTGGTTCATTGGATATTTAACTATTAAAGGAAAAGAAAATAGCGTTTCTCTTGCGCAGCATCAAATTTTGAAACGATGAAGAAAAAAAAAAAAATTAAATTAAAAATTCAAGAAAAAATGTCAGCAGTCTCCGTTACGTCACCGAATCTAACACGAAGGTCGAAATGTTTAATTATGCGGATTGTTGCCTAAAAAAAAAAATATGCGCTTGTGCTCGTCCATTAAAATTCGAGCCGGTCTAGAGAGTAGAGCATGGCCCCTCACGAATATCGTACGTACGATTATGTGTGTCACGGTGAGTCGTTGTCCAGGGCCTTGACTCTATGCCCGGGGCAACGTTGTGCAGAGGCCCCCCTTCCCCCACCCCTTCTCCGACGTGACCGTCGAAAAAGCAAAAACAAAAAGAAAAAAGCGAAAATTAGGCATTTCTTTGCCATTTCGGCAAACTTCGAAAGTCTCGGCAAAAATGTTTTTTTTTTTTTTTTTTTTTTGAAGATATGGAAAAAAAACTTGCTCTCCTCTCGAAGATATTCGTCGAAATCTGGAGCGAAGGTCGCCCGAGCTCTCCTTTCCCGAACGCCGAGGACTTTCGAATCTCTTTTTCATTCTTCGCACGCGACCTTCCGTTTTCATCTGCCATTGAGCACCTCCAACGGAATTCACCTCTCTACATTCAGTCGATAACGACGCGAAAAAAAAAAAAAAAAAATAAAGAAAACGAAACGAAGAAAAGAAGATATCCAGAAATCCATGACCACAGTGACGCATAAGTGGTTGAAAAAAAAGAAATATTGATCAACGAGATATTCAACGATATTGAGAAAACGAAAAACAAAAAAAAAAAAGATAGAAAACATCAACGATATTGCGCAATCTCAAATTTGCCCGTCGTTCGCATCTTTTTTTGTCTGCTTTGTCGATTCTGCAGCCATTTTCATTTTTTTGATGCCTACGACGGTTTTTTAACCGATGGAACATTACTTTTACATTTTTTGTTTGTAACGTTTAGCGGTATTGCGAAAGATCACAGTATTTTCTATCTTTGCTTTTTTGTTTTGGCACCATGACGAAACTTTAACCACGGAAATGCAAAACCGTTAATTAGATAAAAGCTTCGATGGATAATGAATGATAAAAAAAAACACGAATAAAAAAAAGTCAAGTACTCTTGTACATCGCGGGATCGTAAAATTGGCAGTAAAACGAAATACGTCTATGTTTCGATATATCGAACGAGCTATTTCCCGTTGGCCACTTACGGTTCTGTCAGTAACTGCGTTTGCACATTTACATTCGTCTGGGCAAAAATAAATAAATAAATAAATAAATAACAACAACAAAAATATACATATATAAATGAATATATGAATAAATAAATAAATAAATAAATATATTAATGAGTAAACGAATAAATATGCAAACGTATGAATACATAAATAATTAATTGAATAAATATATTCAATGCATATTAAAAACTAAACATATATATCCAGTAGTATCTTCCAGCGATACCCTCCAGTCTATACTGCAATGTAACACATGCTGTATTTCGCTTCTGGCTAAACAGGCTAGACTTGACGAAGGACACTCGTGAGTGAGTTATTCTTACGTAACTCCATGTACGCTACATTGTAGCCGTTAAATAGTGAAGAAATACAATTTCAAACGTAATCACGAATTAAGAAAAAAAATTAATTAAATTCAATAAGAAAATGAATATGTCTTCATAGTTTTTCAATTTCAAATTTGATTTAGACCGCAGTTATCGATATTGCAGAAAAACAACATTTTCTCTTGGTGATAATACGTGATAATAAAAATAAATAATAAAAATTTTGAGTGAAAAACGTCGGAATTGCTTCGACAATTGACGAATTTCGATAATGACGTTGAATCATCAGAGGTTGAAAAAGTGTATGAAAATCGGTGAAGTATTTCGATCGAAGCGTAGAAAAAGCTTGGGAGATTGTGCATTATACAGCGGTGCGTTGTTACGCGAAGAGCTGGTTTGAAAAAAATCACTTGCACTTTCGTTAGAAAGTGGAGAATCGGTGGGTACGCCGAGGTTCTCTATCCGCAGTATACCCGACGTGTTCACTCACTGACTGACGGACGGAATTGCCTTCTCTCTCTCTCTCTCTCTCCCCCCTCTCTCATTTATTTCAATTCCCTCTCTATTTTTATATCTCGCTAACGACTGCGATCTCACTCTCGGTCGCGATGTCTGGTCTAACCAAACGCGGACTCTTACTACTCAACGCGGTTACCGCGACTTTTTTTTGTTACGAGTTCGTAAAGAGACGAACTTCTCCCCGCTGATTAATCGAATCTTAATGATGAATGTACCCGAATTTTAATGGATGCGTAAACGGCCCATTTTCACCGGCCCATCTTTTTCAATTCTTTGCCAATTTTACAATTGGCAATTTTACGATTTTTGCCAATTTTACAATTGGCAGTTTTACGGCTTTTGCCAATTTGACGATTGGCCATTTTATGATTTTTGTCAATTTGACAATTGGCAATTTTACGATTTTTGTCTATTTTATAATCGGCCGTTTTACAATTGGCAATTTTACGATTTTTGTCTATTTTATAATCGGCCGTTTTACAATTGGCAATTTTACGATTTTAGCGAATTTTTCAATTGGTAGTTTTACAAATTTTGTCAATTTTACAATTGGCAATTTTACGATTTTTATCAATTTTACAATTGGCAAAACGAAAATGGTTTTTTTATATCGATTATTTACTAACCTAAAACAGTGGTGATCGCTGATTCAATGTTTCTCGGGTAAGCGATGACTCGGACATTGAAAAAATCGTGAGTGGAAATATGAAAATGGGAAACGAACGATCCAGCAGCTTCGATTCAAGTACTCTTGCATATTCAATGCGACAAGTTCAACAACGACTAGTAATCGTTGTACAAAAATGAAAATATATTTGCATCAGGTTTTACGTGTTTTTTGTTCTTCAGGGTGAGAACTCTTGAAACAACTTTTTCTTCAAACGCCTCTACTTTATAACGGTCACCCGTTATACACGTTCGAAAAAACAATTGCGTTCACAAAATCGTGTTTATATATATATATATATATATATATATACATATATAGGATGGATTTCAAACGCTGAATCCGACGTGCTTTTGTTTAGTTGGATCGAGCAGAAGTCGATATGGTTAACGCACTATCGTCTATTATCGTATTAATTATCGGAGCGATAACTCTCGGTTGCACCGACTCCCCCCCTCCTTCCCTCGCGATACTTTTATCTCGCAGCGTTGAGGTTTCGTTTTTCTTCCACCTTACGATTTTTTTACCTCGCCTTATTTTATTTATCGTCGAACGTCACTTCTTCGAAATTATGATTTACCTTGACTTTTGAAGAATAAGATATTTACTTCTTTTTTTTTCGACACTAGCGCTTAGTTAGAAAATTTTCCTTTTCCTGGCATTCTCTCTCTGTCTATATATGTTTCATTTTCCTGCACAAAAGCAATTGACGCCACGGTAATCCATTAGAAAAGCCATTTTTTTTCTGCAACAATAACACATCGTATTTCTGCTGACATTTTATTATCTCTACATACCCCCCTGTCTCTCTTCGAAGCATGGTGCTCTTACGAGAATTTATGCCCCAGAGTACGAAACGAATTTTTCTCAATCTATTGTATTTTACTATTCCTCATTTTTTTAAACCAGTAAGAAGTTATTGTGTTTTTTTTTTTGTTTTTCTGTTCTTGTTATTTCTTATTATTATTCAATTTTTCTTGTTGCTTAGATTTCTTCTTTCCGTTTGAAATTTAATAATAATTCGTTTGTTATTTCAGAAAATATTTTATTTGTTAAAGGTTAGTTTTATATAGTTTCCATTTAAGGCATGATAAACTAATCAATAAATCTCCCTCTCTTTTTCTATTTTATTGTGTCGTTGTATCTTTCCACAAAAAAAAAAAATATTTTCTAAAATAATTTATTTTCATGTAAAAAAATATATCTTCTATTCTTTCGTCTCTTAAAAAAAATATTCCTTTTAACAATTTCGTCTTCTAACGAAACCGCATAAAATGTTTCAACCGCTAGAAATGAAAAATCAATTTTTTTTATTCATTCGAAAAGTATTTTAGTCGCCAAAATTGGAATCTTGTCCGAAAGTTATCCCCGGCATAATAATCCAATCGATCAATCAATCTCTCATCCCCCCTCCTTTTTTTTTCTCTCTTTTAGTCCCTTGCACCCTCAGTTGCATTTTTTTTTTTCGTTTCCTGTCGGAGACACCGTCATTGTTGTTCCCGCTCGTTCGCGTACGCGATTTCCATAATTCCCGTTAGTTTTTATAGCGCATGTCGCACTGGCGCTCTAATCTCGTCCGCGTATCGTGAAACGGAAAATAGACGGAGATAGAATAAATATTAGCGCGGGGAGAAACGTTTTTTATCTGTGTCCACGAGTGTGTATTGTGCATGGTATAGGATACCTGTGTCTGTGCGTATTTACTTGTACGTTTCTGTTTGTTTGTGCGCGCGGGTACGTATGTATACCAGTGAACAACGAGAGGGACGCGAGCGCGCGTGGATCGCGCCAGCCACGACCTTCGATAATGCGCCCATAAAATTCTGTTGTATGCAGAACGAGCACTCGCGCGAGCATGATCGCTCGATCTCGGTACTCCTGTAGCTGCATTGCCACGCATCGCGATTCTTTTTTTAGTTACGATTCTTAAAAAAATATATATATATATATATTAAATGAAGAAAGAAATGTGAGAAAAGGGAAAGAAAGAAAAATAAAAGATAGAAAAGAAAAAACAAAAAGAAAAAATACAGAATGTATATTACTTTTTTCAAATATTTATTTAATTGCGCGAGCATGATCGCTCGATCTCGCTACTCCTATAGCAGCATTGCGATAAATCGCGATTTATTGAAATAAAGATTAAAAAAAAAAGAAATTGATTTATAAAAACTAAAAAAAGAAACGACAGAAAACAAAAGGAAAAACATAGAATAAATATTACGTTTTTAAATTGTTTCTTCGTATATCTTTTTCTGGGTGATCACGCCTACTTTTATCTTTTTCCTCTCGTCCTTCAAGAATTATATAATAAATACAAAAATACATAATAACAATAACAAGTAAAAATAAAAGATAAATAATAATAATAATAATAACAATAATAACAAATAAAAACGCGTCAGCTCGTTTTTCGTTTGGCAACGTGTTTATCTTATTTTTTCTTTTTTTGTTTTATTTTTTTTTATCTTTCTTTTTTTTTTATTGAGGAAGAGAAAAATTCAAGTCCGCGGACAGAAGCGAAGAACCGAGCCGCGGTAACGTTTGCCAAATACGTAGTACACGATGCAACGATGGATGTGCACTCGCGGAGTTTCGAATTAAAAGTCAGGGTCTGATCTCTCAATCGCTCTCATTTTTTTTTTTTTTTTTTTTTTTTTTTTTTTTTTTTTTTTTTTTTTTTTTTTTTTTTTTTTTTTTTTTGTTTTTTTTTTTTTTTTTTTTTTTTTTTTTTCATTTCTTTCGCTCGTTTTTCATTGATACTATTTATGGGGAAACTCGCTTTCTGGAAAATTATGCGAATTATGGAAAAGACGAAAAAAATGACGAATTTGTTAATCTATCGAACAAGACTCTCCCAGTTTTACGTTTTTTTTTTTTTTTGGTTATTCAGTTTTGCTTTTGTTTGTTTAGCTCTGTTACGTTGCAATAGCAGAGATTTTCGTTTGGGTTTGCGAACACGCGGTTCGAATTGTTTCTTTTTTTTTTACATTTTGGGAAATTCTTCTCGAGAAAATACTTTTGGAGGACTCGTAATAAGTTTCAGTTTTATTCGTAAAACTGGAATTTGTAAAACTGTACCTAAAATTAAAGAAATTGTTATTTTTGGGCTTAGATTTAAATAGATCACTAATAATACATTTCTCGATTCTTACATTCGACAACCTGTCCCTAATTGAAACCCAACACTCAAACAAAAAAAAAAAAACATCGCTGATAAAAAGTTCTCTCAATGAACCAAACACTCCAAAAATACTATAACCAAATCCCACAATCGAAAAACAGCAAAAAACTGTTCAAGATAAATCGTCGCTTCGAGTATCCGAATTAAAAAAAAATAAATAAAAAAAAAAAGCCCAAAGAAAATAACTGAACGACCGGAATGTTTTTTCACTCCAGTGAACAATGGACTAGAATCATAATTACAGCCAATAATTAATTGGAACAATAAATAAGAGCGATCGAAACGAAAATAAAAAGCAAGGAAAAAAAAAAAACAAATTAGTATCCCAAACCATAACGAGGAAAGTGCCAAACCTCGAAAAACATCACGATTCTAGGGGGTTGAAATTAGAGTCGACGATAAATAAAAGAAAAACGAAGTGAGTTAAATTCGCGTGTACCTCGTACGTATATCTCGTACGTTTATCCGAGGAGTGTTCGGGCTAGAAAATTTGCTAGGCACACGTAGACGAAAGCCGTAACGAGAGAGAGAGAGAGAGAGAGAGAGAGAGAGAGAGAGAGAGAGAGAGAGAGAGAGAGAGAGAGAGAGAGAGAGAGAGAGAGACAAAAGAGCGCGCGCGCGCGCGCGCGGGCGCGGGAG
>JAPYZI010003552.1:0-40535 GCA_030523105.1 Ophioninae sp. A BG-2022a | reverse complement strand
TTTTTGATTTTTAATATTTTTTTAATAGGTCCTTTACGATGTAATTTGATCCCCTGAACACGAATCTGCCATTAATTTCCCCAAAAACCCAAAATTTCTTCGAAAAAATCGTAAAAAACACTTTAAAACGCATTTTTCTTTGCTTCGTTCCACGCTTTCGACAAAAATTTTATGATATTCGTAATCAGCATAAAATTTCCGATCAAACAGAGCCTTTTAAGAGTTCAAGAATGGAAAAAACAGAAAAAAACAGGTCGGAAAAATAGTTGACGGCGGTCCGTTGGCCCGCTACGCCGAAGATCCGTCGTCAAAAATAGCAGCGCGAGGAAGAAGGAAAATTCCATTGACCGACGAGCGATCGAGAACCGAGCCAACGTTGAACCAAACGAGAAAAGGAAATCGCGAGTACTAATACGGTTGGCACAGAAAAATGGATAATCCTGGGACGAGGACGATCGCGAGTCGGAGCGCGTCGAGCAACGGTGACCACGAAGACGGAACAACGACGATGAACGTCGACGATTACCGTACAAAGGCAATGATTGACGTCAGAGACTGCCGCTCTCGCAGTAGTAACACGCGTACGCGTCGATTCACCGTTTTTTCACTCGAATTATTTTATTACGACAAACCCCCACTCGTTATCCGCGCCAGCTGTCGATGACGCTCGCTTCTCCCCGCAATTTTGCATCGCCGAACGTAGAAACGGAGCGAAACGAGCTCCACGAATGTCAGATAAAGCCAAAAATCATGGAAGCCGATACGTAAAATTAGTAATTTCGGCGTTTCGGAATTTTTCGGCTGTCACACTCGAAACACTCATTGTTTCGCGATACCGCCGGTACCCGCTACGCTGACAGTAAATACTCAATCGGAACGAAACTATTGGTGCGTGAAAAAAAATATTTCGGCGCGTCGCGCGAAAGTACCCACCCCTTTTTTATAGAGATAATAATCGTAACGGTGATGACAGTGATCGGAGCAGCGCTAGCTACTAAAAGGCCAGTGAGAACGAGAGCGGGGACAACCGTAGGAACGACGACGACAGCGGCAGAGATAACGACGGTAGCAACAACAACCGTCGTAACGACACCAATTTAAAAAATCAAATAATAGTTCTTATTCGTAATAATCGCGACGATACGTAGCATCGATCAATCGAGTGGCAAGTTTGGAGAATTCGTTTCTCCGCCGTGCACCTTCCTTCATCGGAGGCTAGTCCGCACACGCGTGGGAATTTGTTTTCTCGATGATGCGGTATCGTTGCGGGTTATGTTTGCGCGATAGGTCGATACGAGGGGGTCGCGTGACACAAAGTCGCGGCGCATTCTCGACAGGCGTCATTGACTGGGCAAAGCCCCCCCTCCGGCCGCCATAACCGTGCACCGTCCCATCGCGCAGTTGTCGCGTGGCCTTAATATTTGTCGGGAATATCGATACCCATCGGCATTTACGCCAATCGTGGGATACGTCGGGCGCACGGCGCGCCTCTGGCAATCTTGACAACGGCGCGTGTCCCTGCCTGCATCCGTGCAGCCGGAACATCCCCGTGTACGCAACGTTTCGACCGAAACCGAGCTCTCTTCAAACGCGACTGACGTTTAACGTTTCCTCGCTATCGGAAAATATTGAACGTACGGTTATCGATAAATACCGAGTCAGCGTTGAACGATACCGGGACGAACGAACGAACGATGTTTGTCGAAAGACTCGTGCAAAGTTGCGCAAGGTGCGTTACCGTTGCTCGATATTAATAACAATAATATTCAGGGCGAGAGTTTCTCTTTTCGAGGAAACGTTAAATATTGGGCGAAACGAAACGACGAGACAAAATTGAAGACCGGTGAGGGACCGAACGATCGAGAAGCCAGCGGACTCGTTGAACCGCTCGCGAGTCCCGAAGTACCGGAAATTCCGGAGGAAAAGCATCGCGGAGCAACGTTTCGCGTTACTCGGTAGGTTACGCGCGGGACCCTCCGCGTACGACGAGTATATATACGGGGAAGAGAAATAAAAGGGTCCAGGGGCCGTCGCGTCTTGATGAGAAGTCAACTAGACGAGCCGTTGCGCGCGTGTGCGCGCGTGCCGTATCTCACGGATACGCGCACGCGTAGCCTCGCCGTACGAGCGACGGCGATGGGGCGCGGGAGATGTCGCGTCGCCCGGGTTCCGCCAAATTTATGGGACATTCGTGAAAACGCTTCGTTCGCCGGGTTACGACGAGGGATGAAAACTCGAGAATCCCGACGATGGAGGAGGTGCGAGGAGCGCGACGAGAGTCATCGACCGTTCGGTGCGCACTCGCGAGGGAAAAAAATGCGCACAAATTTTCAGACGAACGATCCGTACAAATTTGAGGGAAAAAAAAAAACGAATTCGTCGTAATTCGGTGGAAACGGTTCAACCCCTCGAGGAGATCGGAATTCGTACGGAAACGGTCGTATCGTTATTCTTGGCCGTTTCGTCCTTCTCCTCCCTCGAGCTTGCCGCTTTCGTTCTTCCGTTTTCTTTGGTTATTCTCTGTATTTTCTCGCGGCACCGCGACAGGCGATAGGCCGATAGGCGCAACGATCGAACGCGTGTACACGGGTAACCACGAAACAGGGTAATAATATACATTCGCGTATAAATTCGCTAAACATCCACTCGGGCGACGCCGCGAACGGTGCTAAAGCGCGAACGGTCACGCGAGCGCGCGGTAGTATCGGCGAGGCCCGAGCGAGAAGTCGTCCACCGGTCGGTACTCGTCGCCGATACCTCGCGACCGCGCACGCGTCGAGCTGTAACTTTGCACCCTCGACGGGACACCCTGGATATCCGCGTACGGGGTGTTCCCTCGAAACCCGAGGGTTCGGGCTGCTCCGGGTGCACGATCGAAGCCGCGAGAGCGCGCCGACGAGATCGGACACCCCGTACGTATCGCGCGTGACGTACCGAGTAATTTTTAGTTCAGCGAGCGCGGGTACCTTCGTTCCTTGATTATACAGCGACGCCGCACCGATAAACGCTATCCGCGTTTGCGAGAGCGAGAATTCCGTGGCGCGAGCTCGCGCGCCTCCGACGCTCTCGATAATCGACCCTCTTCTTTCGTTTCGTCGTTCGTTTCGGCTCGATGACAGCGCGGGCGTACGCGGTTCGCGGGATCAAGCCCAGCGATCGAAATCGCGATATCGTTCAAGGGCCGAGCCGAATCGATCGCTGCGACAATTTCAATATTCGAGGCCGTCCGGTTTACTCGTCGATTCAAACGGTCACTTCGGTGGCAACTTTTCGAACGACGTCGCAGGAGTTCCCGGTTAATTGGACGTTTGATTTTGTCGAGCGCGCGCGCGCCCCCCCGCGTCGGAGCGACGAATCAACGTCGGGAAAACGGCTTTGATCCGAGAGTCGGCTCTTCGATGGACGAGGCGTCCTCTCCTCTCGCCGCCCGCCCGCGCGCCCACCCGCCGTTTTCCTCGATGCGTTTGCTCCTCGATCCCTTCGCCCGACCCTTCGTTATCGTTCGCTAATTGAGACCTTCCTTTAATCCGGTACACGGCCCGAACGTTACAGGAGCGCGCGTAACGCGTTCGTCTTCCTTTACCGGAACTCAGCCCCGCATCCTCATTAATTATATACCGAAATCTCCTTTTCTCAGCTCCTCTCCTTCCCTCCGTATCGCTCGAATCTGCGAGTCCCTCCTCCTCCTCCTCCCGCTTAACTTTCGATCTTCTCATCGTTGCGTTATCATTTTTTATCGAACTTGTCGATCCTTTTGGGCGCAATTACGATCCGTCGTAATCGTTATCGCCGAACGTTCCGATCGTCGATCGATAGCTGCCGTTCGTCGTTTAAAAAAAGCGAAGCTCGACGTTTCGACGCGGAGGATTCGACGTTTGCGGAAAAAAAACGGTGTCGAGAGGAAAATCCGCTCGGGGGGATCGAACGATCCGTCGGTAATGACGGTCGTGACGAGAGACGCGCTTTGGAAAATAATGACGCGGGCGTCCCGAGACGCGACGAAAAATATGGAAGAGGGAGCGAGCGGATCGGTTCGGCCGAGAGGCCCCTGGCGCGTACACCTTTCGATACTCGCGCGTGGCTCACGCGCGTCGCGATTCGTCCCCGGGCCTCGGATCTCTTCCTCCGTTCGCGAGGATAGACAGGACCGTGATGGATTACCGCTCCCGCGTCCGACCCTTCTTTCCCTTTCAATTTCAGTCTCGCCTGCAACGGGGAATCTCTCTCGCGTTACCCTACCCTTCTTTTTTCCTTCAATTTCGCATTTTCTCTTTCGGAAAATTCACCGTCTAGAAACAGCCCGACGATCTCCGAACGTTCTTTTCGAAGTCTCGAAAAAATGCCGAGTTTTTTATTCCCATGTAACAATGTTTCGCGCATCGTGAACTCGCACTTTTGTCGCTACGCTGATAATAGTAATAATAATAATAATAATGATAACGATAAGGCACGATTATTGTTTCGCGTGCGCCGATATACGAGGATTGAAAAAAAGTCGCGAAAAAAAATGCCAAACGTTCCGAGATTCATGCCGCGCTTGTCGACGCCGCTTGACCGCGGAGACGCGGAATTGAAACGTTCTCGGGACGAAAATGAGAATAATTCGAGCGGAGGAAAGTCGACGAGATTCGGAGAGACGGAAAAGGGCAGCCGGCGGTACAAGGGCTCGCGCTTTGGCGGAGGCTCCTCCAGGGAGGAGAGAGCTCGAGAACGACGACGCGGACGACGTCCTCGTCGTCGTTGGCTCGTTAAGGGTCGAAACAAATACGGCGCGCGCGAGTCCTCGACTGTTTTCTCCTGTTTTTATTTATTTCTACGCTTGAAACGAACCAAAAAAAAGGCAATGTTTTCCTTTCTCCTCTTTTTTGTTCGTCGGTCTTATTTTTTGCCGTTTTATTTTTGGTTCTTTTCAGTAGCGCGGTCGAGGGTCGTCGTCGTCGTCGTCGTCGTCGTCGTTCCGGCATTCCAGGGACTCGGCTCGCACGCTCCCTCGACACTCGCCGCATCCATCCGCGAACCGACGCGCCGAATCGCGAAACTTTATTTTAATGAGAAACTCTCCCCATTTCTATTTTTCTTCCCTCGTCTTTCTCTCCTTGTTCCGTCGCCCCGTTCTTTTTTATTTTTTTACCTCTTCCGTCTGTTTCGTTTCGCCTCTTCCTCGCTCTCGCTCTCTTTTAAACTTTCCTCGTCGCGCAACTTCGTACGGCTCGGTCGCGTTTTGACTTTAGCCCGATTCGAACCTCCGAGAAGCAACGCTTCGTCGACGCGTGCAACATTTTTAAAATCACGCGCGTGTTCGAAAGAAAGGACACGGGCCGATCCTTTCGCCATCACTGAGCGCGATTGCTCGACGCGGTGGAAAGTCGGCGAGGGTCGGGAGGAGGGCAAGTTCGAAGCTTCGGGGGTTACACGCAGGGTGCATTCGTCGCGATCGAGGGCGTCGGAAGGGAGGGTGCGCGAAGCGCGCGGATCGGAGCGCGACGGGCCGCGCCAGGATTCTTTCGGAGGATCCATATTCGAAAAAGTTCACCCTCCCGCGGCGCCCGCTGTCCCTTAAGCTGCTTTTTTCGCGCAAATGGCCAAGGGCGCCTCTTCGGTGATCCGCTTTCGCTGTTTCAATTTTGCGTCGTTCCACCCCTGAACTACCCACCCCCGTTATCAGACCCTTGCGCCTTTCAGGGTTTCGCAACCCTCTTCGGGACGTTGCCCTTTTCGCGTACGCTCTTGAAAAGCCTCTCCGTCTCGCTCCCTCCGGCGTTCGACCCCCGCGCGCGAAACCCCGACTCGTGAGAGTTTTCCAGATGCGTCCGAGACGAACGCAACGCGGGCGAGATCCGGAGTAACGCGAGAGCGAAAGTAACGCCGAGGAGGACGAGGGGGCTGAGGGGGTGCGGAAGCTGTGGGAAGAAAGCGCCGAAGAAATGGCTGGGAAGAAAAAAAAGTTGAGGAAAAAAGGAAAAAGCGCGAGTCCGAGGGAAGCCGAGAACACCGAAGGAAAGAAGAGAGCCGCGAGAGGAGGGGTGGATAGCAGCCTCGGTTCGCCCTCTCGAGGTAGAGCTACCGTAATGTACTCGAGGCTCCGTAGCTATAGCCCGAGCACAAAAGTCGACCAATCTTCGCCCTGGAAGTAACTTCTTCCTCCGATAATCGAGGCGAAGACGAGCAAAAAGAAAGGAAAAAGCTGGAGCGTCGACCGGTGCGCGGCGTTGCGACGCGAGAGCGGAGCAACCGAAACGAGGAAAAAAGAGAAACTCGACGCAACAGCGCCGAAAGTTGGGGTCTCTCCTCTCGTCTGTTTATAATTTCACGCGTACGTTTAATTTTATCGAATCGGAGGCTCGAGTCGCTTCGCAGCGTTCAACGTCGGATCGCTTCGCGAACGAATCCGGGCGTACACGAGCGAGACAAAAGAAAGCGAAGGGCACGTTCGTACGGTTCTTCGGGAGCTCCCGACGACGGGAGATTCGGACCTTCCGGTGAACGAGCGAATCCGCGAGTAACGTCCGCCAGGAACGAGACACGTATAAACAAACGGTCGGAGAGACGGAACGGAAGAAGAGTCGAGCGCGAGAACGAGAACGAGACACGGCGGGACCCCGAGAGGAACGATCCGCGCTCTCGCGGAGGATCGTTTCTCACGCTCGCGAAGAGTCGACGGTGGAGCCGCCGCGTAATTGACAGGCTCTCGGGCTCTCGCCCGTTCCCAACGCCCATAATTGGCGATCGTATCTCTCGTCCTCGTCGCGCACGCGCGACCACCGCACGGACGCGCGTAAAAAAAAATGTCGAGCGCGCTCGGGGGGACACGGATCGGTACCGCACCCACGCGTCGTTACGATCCGAGCGGGGCCCCGAACCGCGCCCGAACCGGCCCCGCCGAGTTTCCGGATAAGGCGCCATTTCCAATTATTTTTTTTCCCGTCGGACGTTGGCCGCGTCGGCGGGTCGGTTATCGCGGCGATCCGTGGCTCGGGTGTCTCTTCTCCGCGGCCCTTGTCGGATCGGAATCGCCGGCTCGCCGATGGGGGCCCCGCGATTTCGGAGCTCGGCCGACGCGCGGATTGTTTATCGCGGCGTGTTTTATCAACCGTTCGTAACGACGGACGAGGCCCCGAACTTTCGTCCCGCGGGAGTCGAAAGATCGGCCGACCGGGTTTGTTCCGGAACGGCGGCTCTTCCCTCGAAGAAACGCCGTTCGTTCGCCCTCTTCGTTCCGAATTTCCCGATCGGACGATCCTTTTTTTTTGTTTCTCGAGGCCGAAAAACGAAGCCCTCGGAGCGAAAGAAAAGTCAGGAACATAAATACGAGCGTGCCAATTCCGCGTCGAGTTATTTGTACGGACGGAGGTACGAGGGACATCAAGGGCCTTCGCGCCAGAATCAAACGACCGTTACGGATTAGTTTGCCTCGTGTATACGTCGCTCCCACCGCGCCCTTTACCTCGGACGCGTGTCCGTCCGTGCGAGTGCGGAAACGTTTGCCTTTCTCGTTACCCGCTCCGCGCATCCGCGAAACTCTCGGCACGAACGTCGCTAAATTTGCCAGCTCCCGATTAATCGGAGCGTACCCGGACTACCGCGAATCAGTCTTCGAGCTTACGCCCGCTCGCACCGCCCTTTCTACCGTGCGGACGCGCGTACGCGCGCGCCTACAGGGTGGCCCTTTCGCGCCCGGGATCCCGAGGCTCCTCGGGAGCCGGCTTCTCTCGTCAAAGGTCGCTTCGCGAGCGTAGAGGCGAATTCGAGTATCCATCGAAATCGACCGCCCCGTGGACGCGCAGGGATACTCCGTTCCCTCTCGAGTTCGAAGCTTCGAGACGCTTTCGCGTCCGACGAGCTCTCTCCTCGAGCCTTCGGGAAAATCAGCCTTCCGCGGGAGAGAAGCGAAAAAACGAGGAATACGTTTTCACCTCGAGCGCTCGCCACCGTCGCGGTGCGCAGCGCCGAGGAAACCGAAGATCAAGAGAGAGGGACGCGATCTTCGACGCCGGCTGGTCTCTCGCCCCTGGTCCGGACTCCTTTTCCCTTCGTCGACAACCGGGAGAATCGGAATCCTTTTTCATCCTCGTTTGGGAGACGGGATTATTCGAGCGGAGAAACGGCGAGAACGATCCGGGCAAAAGCACGGGCGGGGGAAGGGTTCGCGCGGAGGGTGAGCGGATCAGCCAGGCCGGACGAATACCAAAGCCGGCAAGTTAGAAATTCGATACCGAAATTTGCATCGCGCCTGGTTCGAGCGTGTGTACACACGCGCGTAGTTTGTGGCGAACCGTTCGCGTTTCCACGAATAACCCTCCGACCCGTTGCTCCCGGTGGCCCCCGGACACCCCCTCGTTTCCCATCCCGGCGTAGCCACTGCTGATTGCTGATTATTCACAGAGACCCACCCTAAAATATACAGAGGGAAAGACCGACCGAGGGAGAGAGAGAGAGGGAGGGAGAGGGATCGACGGGGATCGCGCGCGCACCTTCCGTCGCGACTTTCGAAACGTACGAGTGAGCGTAAACTCGAGGATACGGTGCGCTCGGGTGTACGGCGTACTCGACGCCGTTGCTACCCACCTATCCCCCTTTCGCGATACGCTTCTTCGTGACGCGGCTCGCGACTGTTACCCGCCGCCGTATTTCGCGACGCAACGATACATTCGTCCTCGGAAACAAAGCACGTTCGAGCCGCGAAAAATACACCCCTTTCTCGACGCGCGCCTGTGCGTTAAAAAAAAAGGTCTTTCGAATGAAAAATCGGCCGCCGCTTGTTTCGGGTGATACGCGAGACCTCAAAATTAATATTCAACTCCGTCGCGATCGCGTCCCCTCTCGTAACGCGGAGAATGTCGAACGCGCCGCGTTGGAATTTTACGACTCGTCAACGGATGACCGGGCGGTACGCGTTTCCGTGGGAAATTGAACGCTCCGGGAAAAGGACGCCTCGTCGTTTCGCCGTAAAGCCACTGTTTCGAAAGTTACTTCACCTCGAATACACGCGGAGCTTACTCTCGCGAGTTTTTTTGTTTGTTTTTTACTCGAGCGCCGATAATGATAATTACTCGAGCCGCACGAGCCAAGAAGACAAAACAGCCCCGGGTGTTGGGGCAACGAAGAAGTCTCGGGCGACAGCCGCGGGAGGAAACGAGAGAGCCCCGACGCTCCGCGACAACGAGACGAGAAGACACAAAAGAGACGCGGCTGTGCTTGTCCCGCGCACCCTCCCGCCCCGTCGCTCAAGCGCGCGCGACTCTGTGTACGCGCGTTGCCATTTAGCCGAATTCCTTTCTATTTCTCTTCGAGCAATTTCAAAATTGTTCCTTCCCCTGCTCCTCCTCGCCCTCCTCCGAGCTCCATATTTGTCTCCGCAAGAGATACGATTCGACTCATCTCCGGTACGGTAGCGAGTGCGAGAGTACCGAAGGTGCGGGCGCGGAAACCTCAGACAAATAGAACAAATAAATTTACGTGTCCCAAACGACAACTGTTGTTGGTACTTTCGGTGGGCGACGATTTTGGTGCCGCGCGCCCCGTGCTCGTCTCCGAGATGGAAACGCTTTTCCACCGAGCCCGCATTTATACCGCGAGATCCGACTCTCACCGTTTGATCGATCGTTCGTGACGAAGTGCCGGTAATTCATGGACACCCATCACTTTTCTCGTATCTCCGCTAACCCCCCTGATCCAAACCGCCCGCCCACCGCCCGCGGCCTACGAATGCAACGTTTCTTTTTTCTCTCCTCTCCCTTTTCCAAGTATTTCGAAAAAGTTGAGGCAATTGGGGAGAGGGTGGCGTTGATCGCGCCGAGCCTGAAAAATTGGGGGTTCGAGCTTGTGTCGGAGGAATCGATGATAACGGGGTGCGAATCGCTCGATGAGGAAGAAATTGGGGATCGTACGGTTCGATCGATCGACGGACGAAAAGACAAACGAGCAGACGTACGCGGAAAAATAAATTCGGACGTATCGTACTCGAACGGTTAGAAACGGTCGAAAATTAATAAATCAATAAACATACAACTACTGAGATATACGAATAGTCAGGGAGATAGAAAGTGGAAAGAAAGCAGAAATTAAAAAATGAAAAAATAAACGAAGAGGGAGGAGAGCTCGAGACGGAAGGGCACCGGGTAGGGAAAGGAGGGCGTTCTTGGTAAGAGTTGGGAAAATTGCTCTTCAGACGATGCTTCGAAGTCGCGCGGAAGAGCCGGAGAACGCGAGAGGACGCGAACGACGACGACGACGACGACGGCGTCGTCGTCGTCGACTTGACTCGGTACCGGAGCTTTTTCAACCGAAATACAAATTCACTCGAGGATGGGAGAAGGAAAGGGAGAGCGCGAGGGAAACGTCGAAAGGTTGAAAAAGGCCGAGGGAATCGCGACGGTACTTCCGGGTGGATCAGGTACAGCGGCGGAGTCTTTGAAACTCGTAGCAGAGAGGAAGAGAGGGAACGAGCGACGCGTCTGTATCCAGTTCAAAAGGGTCGATCGAACGTGGCTCGAGGAACGCTCGAATGCCTCGATTTTCATACCGAGTCCTCCGGTCTTTCCTTTTTTTTCGCTAGCGTTCGAAACGGCCGAGTGTGTAAGAAAATTCGAATACTCGGCGACCTCTGCGTTCCCTTTAGGCACGAATCACCGTAGCGTTTGAAAAAGTTTCTCGAGGTTCAACCAACGATGAAAATAAAAAAAATGTTCGCCGGTAAAATACGAAACTTTCCGCGTTAATTTTATTATTTTTATTCGTCAAATTTGTACGTCGCGAGTTCTAAGCGCCGTTTCTTTTTCTCGTGTGTTGCAGGTGAGTAACCCGAGGAGTCCCGAAACCGGCGTTCGCGAAGAATTTCGTTGCGATCGATACGCGCGCGTGGCCGGGACGACGAGTACGACGAGGCGCGGCAGGAAAGTCGAGGTACGAGGGGAAAGGGGGAAACCCGCGTCGAACGAGCCGATCGCGGGAAAAGTTGGGTCGCGGGAGGGTACGGGTTCGCCCTCTGTAAATTGCCTCTCCGGCGCCCTTCCGACGAAGGTTGAAAACGTACGCCGCCCCCTCCGGCCCTTGGTCGTTTCGCGTTTCTCGTTGGGTTCGCGTCCGCTCGGATTCCGCGGTTCGGAACATCCAAGACGAAAGATCCGAGGCGAGGAGGAACGGCCGTGCGGGTAGGACGGAAGGGCGAGGAGCGAAGGTGGCGCGCGAAGACGGCGGCAAAGGAATATAAAGGGCCCGGAGGAGTCGCGGCCCCGCGGCGTTCCCGGTGTTCTCTCCGCTGGCGCGCTTCTCACTCCGGATCTCCTTTTGCGCTCGAGCCCGAGGAGAAAGTTCAATCTCGTTCGAGGTACACAGGGCCGGATTTCCGGGACGGACCGGTGAGAAAACGGTGGGATAGCGAAACGAGCGTCTCGAGTACTCGCGAGCCTCGTCTATCTCTGCAGGATTCTCCCCGGCCGCCCGGCCCTCCCTCCCAGCTTCCATCGGGCTCATCCGCGACCGCATCGAGAGATCGTCCGAATCAATAATGTTTCTCGAACGCGTGTCTCCGGCCTCGAAACCTTCCCGCAAACCCGAGGGAATTTGTGTCCCTTCGGAAGTAACTTTGACTCGTCCCAACGGGATCGATCCTCGTTCGCCTTCCGAAATAAAAAGTGGCTTCGCGTCGCGCGGAGTTGCTCGAATTTTGAATATCGGAAGAATCACCAGCGGTGAAAAGTAATTTTTTATTTCGAGCGGAGGCGCGAGAACGAGTACTCCCGCGAGGAGGGCCCGCTCGGCGCACCGGAGAAACCGCGAACAAATCCAACCGAGATATCGAACGCAAAAATGGGGAATAACGGACGGAGAGTCCGGAATCGAGAAACTCTGATGGATTCTGCTCGTCGCGCGATAAGAATCGACGGAAGGGCCGACGAGGCCGGAATCTCACAGGTGAATCACGAGCGGAATTTCTTGGATCGCTTCCCAACTGGATTCACACCTAAATTCCTAGTCGCTCGGGGCTCCGGGGAATTCGTCACCGGAGCGCCGGGCCTCGCTGCGTTCGGAATTGATGGAATGGACGGGACGCGCCTATTAACCCGAAGTTTATTCATCGATGAACCAGGCTTCCGGGCTTCCCGGCGTGAATAGTATTGATTTTTGTCGAAACGGATATCTCGTGTACAGGGATATATTTACGTACGCGTACGGCGGGTCTGTATATTTGTCACGTATCTGCTTGGTTCGCGCGATCGGCGCGCAAACTCCAAAAATAAAAATGATCTCCTACCTGGTTGCCGCGCCGCGGAAAGATTTCGCCCGTTCCTCTCGACATCCGGTAACATCGTCGCGGAATTCTTCCGGTCGCGAGGCAACCGGCCGGGGGATCATTTTTATTTTTGGACTTACCGTTACCGTTCGCGCCCCGCGAAACTCCCCTTTTCTTTTCTCTCCTCAAATTCCAAGTTCGCCCCGACTCGTATCTAGCTGTATCGTCTCGTATCTAGGTGTATAGCACGCGCGTCGTCAAAGTTGCGTCAGCCGTCAAACGGCTCGAGAGTACGTCGTACGACGCGGAAAACATTCCGAGTTTGGGTTTCTTCGGGAGTTCGATCGACGAATCTGCCACTGTACCTTGGTGTTTTATACGTAAATCACAAGTTTTCTGCTCCATTGTTCTTCCCTTCGCGTTTTCAAATCGCTCGCTCGAAACCTCCGCCCCACCGATCTCCTCTAGCCCCCTCGTCGTTATCCATAAAAGCGCGGAGCACGGATTCCAGCTCGCACCACTCTGAAAATTGCAGCGGCCCCTCCTTTTTTTCCCCCTTCTTTTGCTCTTCGTCTTCCGCTTTCCCTATGTTTTTTTTTTTTTTTTTTTTCGAGCTTTCCTCTCTCTTTTTTTTCGTTGTTGTTCGCGCGAGTACGAAGCAGAAGGGGCGAAGGGGAGGCGCTTGATACGAGAGAGCAACTCGCGCGAGATACGGTCGATCGATTCCTCTCGGTTCGCCGCCTCGAGCGCGCCTTCATTTTCGCGAGTGCCGAACACAAATGTAACCGAGTCGCGAAATGACGAACGTTTGTCAAACTTCCGGATCATTTTTTTCTTTACGGGTACCCGGATAATTTCACCGAGACGAATATCTGCGCCTTTTGATTTTGGAAATACAAAATCCAAACGCCAAAAATGTGTGCGGATCGTTCGGCGATCCAATTCTCGAAACGATAACGTTATTTCGAGTACTCTGGAAAAAGCGTTATCTTTGATCGACAGTTTCGGGTCACGTTTTATCCAGTCCTCGTTTCAAGGAACGCGGAGCCTTACGGGGTCTTCCCTTTTCTATTTTATGTGTCCGGCTCACCTCGGCTCCTTTCAATTCTATTTGTTCTTTATCAGATATTCCATTTTATCGCGGAGTCGGTGTGGGCGGGTGGGGGGGGGGGGGCAAAACCGAGGCACGCGAATTCTTCAATATCCCTTTGAATTACTTATATACGAGGGACCTACCGCGCCTACAATCTTCGACGATATCTCGCCGCCTTCCTTCCTTCCTTCCTTCCTTCCTACGTTCGCCGAGCTTCGTTTCCTCTCCGTTTGTCTCGCTCCTCTCGAGCCCCACCCCATCCCCTGTCCGCAACCCGCTCGCTCGTGCTCCGCGCATTCGCGACATCGTTTTATTCTGCCTCTCGAATTCCGAAACGTTATTATTCACCCTTCCCGTCCACGCGGCTCTTGGATCTTTTCGCCGCCACCGCCGCCACCGCCGCCACCGCCGCCGCCGCCACTGCGGTTCCTACGTATGCATACACATCTTTCATTCTCTCTTTCATCGGGAGTCCCGTATTCTTACCCTCGGCACCAACGTCTCGACGAAAAAGTTTTCTTTTCCGCGGTCTACCGTGCGCCATACGGATCCTTCCTTCCCTCGACCCTCCCATCCTCCTTCTCCATTATTCAAATACACGTACGTTTGCGACCGTACTTTTCATTGTAGCGTTCCTTTTTCCGGCGATCCCGCGATCCTTGCAATTACGTAAAGATTTACACCGAGACTTCCTCCGGATTTTCCGGGACTCGACGTATTTTCGAAATTTCTGTCTTGACGCGGAGAGCGATTCCTTTTTAGAAACATCCGGAAACATCCGGACGCGAGGCTGGAGAGCGTCGACTTTTTGTCTCTCCCTGATACAAGAGCGATTCGCCCAAGCGTGGTCGTCACGGCTGATCCATCATTCGAGAAAAGCCCGATGGAGCACAATCCTCGAAAGGCAAGGTCCTCTCGCGCCCGCTGACGGAATCAAGGCTCGTCGCGATCGACGGGCCTCGCGTGTTCGTACAATCTCGTCGAGTCGAGCCGAGCGAATATTCCGCGGAGCGTTACGGGCCACGACAATTCCAGTGACAAGTACAATCTGGATTCGTAATCGGGGCTGGTGCGAGCGGTACGACGTTCAAGACGTACACGGGAGACGGCCTCGTCTCGGTTGGCCGGTGGTCGGTCGCGCGCTACACAAGTGCCACCGGAATCGTTCGCGATTATGTCGAGCCCGTAGCTACGTAACGAATCAAGCGTGTTCGTTTGTCCGATCTTGACTGGCTGTAACGACGTTCGGCGACGGGTTACGCCGCTACCGTGACTCCGTTCCCCCAAGATCCCTCGGAACGCGCTTTCTCGCCTTTACCTTTCTTTCGACGCTTCCTTCGTCTCGGCGATTGGCTCCGCGCGCGCGTCGTTCGTCGTCGAGAGGAGACGGCGGGTCGCCGGAGCAAGGGCCGGCGATTCCGGGACGAGGACGGTCGACGAGGCCGAAGTAACGAACTCGCGTTTCCCAAGGTTCGAGCGGAGGGACTCGTCCGGCGAGTCAGTCACGACGAACGGACCGAACGAATCGCGCCGACCAATTAAGGATTACGAGCGATCCCTTCGCGATAGTTCTTCCCGTACTTTTCCCTCGCCCTTCGCTCGCGAAGCTCTTCCGACCGGCTACTCCCTGGGCGACCGCTTGGCCGAGAGTCCGGCACTTTCCACCGGAAACCGCGTCGTTTCGTCGACCCCGTTGGTGTCCGACGAGTCCTCGAGGTACGAACGCTGATAGAATTACCCGCGCGTCTCGAGGCTGCTTCGAACGACGCGGGACCTTCCCGGCTGGATATTCACTCGGGGGAAGTTTTCTCGAGTCTATCGGAGTTTTGGGGGCTCGGAGGGTCCGAAATGGGATCGATAATCAGGAGAAAGCCGATTCAGGCGCCAATCACGGCCGTAACCGAAACATAAACCGAAACGAGCGAAAGAGTACGAGCGTCCGATGACACCGATGACCGCGAGAAGCCTGTAACCCGGCTGATAAGCCACCCCCGTTGCAGGGGCAATTTCATCGGCCCAATAACCACCCGAGGTACGAGTTCGCGCGCCCTTGAATCAAAGATAAATCTCTTTAGGGTCTGGCGGGGTTAAGTTGAAAATACGTCGAGGCGATTCATCGTCGAGCCATCCGCGACGCTACCGACGCGCGTCGAAACCCCTCCCCCGCCTACGTACACGGACACAAGCGCGTACGCGCGCACGGGAAGATTCGAGTTAGGTCAGTTACGTACGATCCTGCCAAATTGGTTTTACCACCTCAGGATACGAGCCCCACCGGTGTCGCAAGGGCCGTTTCATCCGCGTACACACCGACGCGTATAAATCCATCTCTCCGCGGCAGCGGGACGAGGAGAAGAGGGACAGGGGGCCGGAGACCCGGAGACACGGAATTCACCTTTCGTATCGCCGGGCCGCTCGAGGGCTAGGAAAGAAAGCGGCGATCACCCTCGCGGGTACTCGCGTCGTTAGGTCGGAGACTCGGGGGTGCCGATTCGGGGGATGAAACACGCGGGCGGGAGAGGCCGAGGGGGGAGGCTGGTTTTGGGAGAGCGAGGGGAGAACGGAACGTAGGATAGCGGTGGTTTCAACGTTGACGGTGGCGTTGGCGGTGTCGAGGGTGGCGGAAGAGAGCAACGCGGGCGGTGGCGACCGCGCAGGGTCGTCGTCTTTATTCGCGCATGCGTACAAAGCCCCGGTAGCCGCCGTAACTCGGGTCGAACCGGGAGACGAGTTCAGTCCACCGCCTGATCTCGTACCGCGTGCGTTGTCGCGCGCTTGTCTCGCGCAACGATTCGTTATCAACGACATTGCCGAGAGGTCGACGACCCGCCGCTCGGATAACAAAACCAGCACTGTCGAAAGAATCCGCGAGACCCGCCGCAAACTTCCCCGGAAACTCCAAGTTGGAGCAGCCGAGGAATCGATCCTCCGAAGAAGCCTGGCTTCGGCGATTCGCCTTTGGAGAGCCGCCTACGGACTCCGTGGGACATTCGGCCGGGTGGTTGATCCAGCAGCCGCGGGGATCGCTTCCTCGACACCCACCAACGGCCGGTCCACCTCCGAACGCGCGATCGTCCCTCTTTGATCCCGTTCCCTCGGGATTCGATCCAAACTCGGGGAGGACCTCCTCCGATCTTCGGAGAGTCGCCGTCCGTCCTAACCGCGTCCCGGAGTACGTCCTGACGCTGAATCGGTCGTCTCTTCGCTGACGACGCTTTCGCCTCGGCTATCGACCTTGGAGAAGAAGGACCGTTCGGTCTCCGTCGTGACGTCCCACCGCCCGTTTTAGCAGCCCGGAGAGTGAAGTTTACGCGTCACCCTGGATTTTGACTCGTGCGCTTACCGACCGAAGTTGGCCAAACTTGGACGCGCCGACTCGTCCGTTGTGCTCGACCCGGCCCCCCCCCCCCCCCCTCCCCCGTTCGGTCGTACTCGCACGGATGATCATGCCGGTGATTTAACAGTGCGTCAATTTTTAACGGTGTCTTGTGCAATGATAACAGCAAACGTCACTGCGAACGCGACAGAGGATCAATGTACCAGTCAGGTGAGTGTCGCCTGCTCGTACGCGACAACGTTCCAATATTTACCACCCCACTTGTCGAATATTTGGGAACTCGGTGCATGCGACGACCGCAAAACGGGGACCCAACCCAGAATCGCGGCGTTCCACTCGAGCGAGCCTCCCCACCACGCCCACGACGGATTTAGCTCCGTCGTTGTCGCGACGCGTCAATCGTTTTCCCTTTTCTCGTCTTGATACGCGCTTCCATCGACGATCCTAGAAATTTCGTTGACCTTGAGATCGAATCTTCCGGCTCATAAACGCCGACTCGGGTTAATTCCCGGGTCATCGGCTATTTTTGGCAACGCGCGCGAACAACGAAAAGAACTTTTGTTTGGGTCTACCGGATTCGTTCGCTCGGCTCTGTTCGGGCTTCTCCTCCGTAATATTCCGTTGACGTTGGTGGTCGTTGATGATCGCTGGATCGGTTCGCTTCTATCGGCGTTTACGGGTCTACGATAACGGGTTTCCCAGGCACCGAACTTGGTCATCGAACGTTCAGAGGTGGCCTCAAGGTTTAACCGGACAAATATGAATAACTTTTCATCGACCGGTCGGGGAGATACGAAAGTGTTCGGACGATTCCTCGTTCGGGGAAGGTTCGTCGATCGGTCAACGCGCGCGGCCCGACGAAGGGGCGGCCGACGCGATCGAAAAGCGATCGTCCCTCGATGGGGACATCGATCATCCTCCGAGTGACGCTCGATGATTCATAATTGGATGTTCCATCGGGAGTGGACGCGAATCCGGCTTCTTCGGATCTGGATCAGTCGGGGGCACGATGTATGGGGAATAATTGCGGTCTGGCGGTGACGCTTGGTCGGAATCACGGGTCGTCGAGGGAGAACGGAACGATACGAAAGAAGAGGGAGGGAGGGAGGGAGGGAGGGAGGGAGGAGTGGAAGAACGAGGAGAATGTTTCCGCGAGCCAAAGAGCAGACTTATCGATTCCAAAGCTCGGATTCTCGAACTCGACGGCAAACTTCCGCCATTCGATGGTCCTGCTCCAGCTTCGCTCCCTCTCTCCCCGTCGCGTTCTCCTTCTCCGTCACCGTTAATGCGCCGAGACGCGCTACCCTCGGGATCTTCCAATCTCGGGAGAATCACGCCTCTCTTTCTCTCGCTCTCCTCCTTTCGATAGGAAGTCGATAACGCTACGCAATATCGCCATTACCAACGTTTATCCTCGCTTACGCTCGCCCCGCCGTTCACCCCTTCGTTCGAGCCAACGATCCCTGAAACTCCATAATTGACAGCCGTCAAACCCAAACCTCCGCGCGGATTGGGGTCGATGGGTTTTTTTTTCTTAATGCTTTAAAACTCAATAATTGACACGTATCAAACCCAAACGTTATCGAGCTCGATGGGATTTCGTCGGGCCGGGTTTAATGGCTTTTCGTGTATTCGGGGTCGACGAGACGTCCAAGATCCGGGTTTGATCAAAAGGGAGCACGGACCACCGTAAAAGTATCGAAATCCTCAGCGAAAAACTTCTCGGTGGGACAACAAAAACGGATTTGTATCTCGCGTGACGAAAAATACGTTTCACCTCGAAACGGAGTGCTTTCGCTCGCGCACTCGGAAGGGTGTAAAAAAAACTGAAAATCTACGCGTACTCGGCGTATATTATGAATATCATGCCGGGGATAAAATTCGTAATGCCTCGCCGCGCTGATCGGATTTGCTCGCGAGATTTTCACGTACGGCGCACTCGCCGATGCGAACGTGCTCCATAAAACAAAGTAGCGCGGGGATAGCGAAACTGGAATAATGTTTACTTTCGATAGTAATCCGCTACTGTAAATTATAGTACACGGATAAATAAATACGATAACACGGGGAAACGCGCTAATATTACTTATCCGAATAATATATATTGTCGGTCTATTAAATTTGTTTCTCCCCGTAATATCTATTATTTTATTTCTCGTAGACAAGATTCGTCCCGGTATTCTGTATTTTACCCTGAAATTCAAGGTTCGCTCGGCACGAGTCAATTTCGTCACGGAAAAGCAAAATTTAATGCTCAATCGAGCCTTAAACTTAAAAAAAATTGGGAGGACGCCCGACACTCGGGTATCACGGAAAATGCGTATCTGTACGCGCTAACCTATTATTATCTACTCGATCGAACATCGCTCTTCATTAATATCGAACGCGCGAGCGCGGAGCATCTTTTCGTTCGAATCGGAATCTTATCTTTCGGAATTTATTGAATCGAGGAAAGTCGAGCATCGATCGACCGATGCACGTTCGATGTAACTTAACGCGTATGCCCTGGAATTTAAATCGAAGCGCCTCGATTCGTTGATGGCCTCCCGTATTCCTAGAGTACGACAATAACCGGAATACGCGAAAGCCGAGTTCACCGCGTCGAGCGACGCCGCGCCAACTTGGCCGAGAGGACACGGAAGCTGCGAAAAACCATCGAGTATTATCGGTTTTCCGTTGCCCGGCTGATGCCGAAACGAGCCGGCCACCGCACCGACTAATGCCCTACCTCTCTCGGTTATCCATATATTTGTATCTCGAGCGTTTACGTCGTTACGAGGAAAAAAAAAAAAGGAAAAAAAGATTGCTCGAGGGCACGAGTGATAAATGATTCCAGGTGTCGTTTCGGTTCATGCTCCCGCGAACTCGATGCAGTCCCGCGCACCGTCCAGCTCCAACGTCATACGTCAGCCCCGTTTTGTCTCTAATACCCAGTCCTTTTTTTTCCCTCTTCGCCGGCCCTACAGCTCCCTATTTTTTACATTTTCTACTTTTTTGCCCGCGAACGGATTGATCGAGCGTCAACCCGACGAATTCAGCGAACGGGATCGGGGGAAGGGGGAGTTTGGAATCCCAAAGCCACCGGCCGGTGCAGCACGGGCGGCGCTCGTGTCCGCGAGAGGCCCAGGCAGGCGGGAGGGCGTTTATCGCGAGCTAACCGGACGTACCGAAATCGAATATCGGGACGAAGCTTTTGGCATTAAAAATAAAGGGTTAACGCGACGGATAGATGGATTTTTGACGCGCTCGGGCTTCGCGAACCGTACGTACGTAACCTATCTCCCTCGGCGATCGTTCGTCCCTTTGTCCTTAAAAGGTCCCTCTTTCGATTGCACTTGTATTCGTACGTGTTTCCTCTTCGCAAGTATTAATTAAATAATAATAACAGCAGTTTCAAACGGAGCCTCCGAATACTCCGGGAAGCACGGTTTTTATTTCTCTTCCTCGCGAAGGAGGGGTCGCTCTTCTCGAACGAGAAACCGGCCGTCGATGCGTCCGCGTATTTAAATGTTTAAAAAATCCATTTCGCTCGAGCAAGGCGAACGGAGGTGCGTGCGCGTGGGTGCGAGCGTTGAGCGTTGCGAGAGGGAAGATTCGCGCGCACGCGCGCGCACACGCGAGTAAGGGAACTGTGGTGAAAAGGGGTGTCGGTTGCACGTGCCGCCACATCGCCGACGGCAACGCCGACGACGATGACGACGACGACGACGACGACGACGACGACGACGACGACGACGACGACAACGACAACGACGACGGAGGTTAGGACGCACACGCGGTGCCGGGCTATACACGAGCCACTAAAATAGTTGCAGCGCGCAAAATAATGACAGGCGTCTCACCGCGCGGGCTATACTCGGGAGAGGAGGGAGCGAGGGACCGGCGCAGCGACAGGGACCCCAAGTACCCTACGGTAAACTTCTACGAATATAACTTCGGCATTAAATGAGAAGGAAAACAAGTATGAAGATGCGCGAAGGGCTTTCGCTGACGAGGCATATTTGCCGAAGGGAGAAAGCCTTGTTCATTTTTTTACTCCATTATTATAGTATTTGTATTTGTGTATTTATAATTAATCGGCAGGGTCCCTTTCTTCCCGCAATTCTCACGAGGAAAATGTGTACGATCGATCGTTAGAAAAATCTCTTCGTTCTCTTCTTTGCTTTTCGTTTGTATATTTGTACAATGATTGCGGGACGTGACGGGAGGGAGAGCAGCTTCGGAGTAAGACGCGGTCCGCTTCCCGACGATCAATGCCGCTCGATCCACGGAGCGAATGTTCATCGGGCCCGCGACATCTTCCCCTTTTCTTCTTCTTCTTCTTCTTCTTCTTCTTCTTTGCTCGAGACCGCGCGAGCCACGTTGAAACGATCAAAGCATCGGAGATACCCGCTCGCGGTCGTCGACCCGCGAGATCGCGCAGGCTCCTCGGATGGATTAATACGATTTTATTTGGTCGTAGATCGGCACGGACGCGCGTACTCATTGTTCATTGTTGACTCGTTCTTCTTGCTATTTTTATCAAATTTATTATTTTATTTATTAATACTATAAATTAATGATTAAGAAATGAATAATTAGTCGAAAGGAGAATTTTTTGTAACGAAACAAACTTGAGGCAGCGTTGTTTCGTTAATGCGACGATAGCGTTGCACAGGCGCGGTTACGAATCGATCGGGGGTCATTGCTCCAAGTTGAACCGCGATCCGGTACGTCAAACACGATCGATCTATTTTCCCTATCGAGTTAGACATTTTCCAAGCTAGCGACTCGGATCGCCGGTATCGCTGATTCTCCAAGAATACCCCTCCCCCTCTCCCGCCATTAGCCGCAACGTCATCGCTAAATTTGTTGATCCTCGAAATAACTGGTAAACTGCGAAACCAGTAGGAACGTGGGGGATACCAAAAACGGAGTATACTCGAGTTCCGAATAGCACTACTTTTTTTTAGTCGTCGCGCGAGCCGTTAAGCTTCAGTGTGACGGTATTGAATTAAAAAAAAAAACAATTGCCCGCAAAAAGTACTCGAATTTAATTTGTCGAGAAGCGAATGAACTTAAATAAGATGTATTAAGTGGATTGTGATAACTCGATACGAGAATTACGAGAGGATCGCTCCGTTTTGCTTCTTTTTTTTCTGCTATTTTTTACGCGCCAGTCGCTACGAATAAGTTCATTCTTTATTAATGCCCCGAGCTCGCACCGTTTCGAGATATCGGCAACATCTTTCGCGCGTGAACGTCGATCTCGCAATGATGGAGAACCAATAACTCATGGCGATGATAGTAATTCGGCTATTCGAAAAAATGTCTATTTTTGGCCTCGTTGAGCTTTTACCTTCGTTGTTTCGAAACTTGATCGATGATCGATCGAACGTGCTATTTATTTTATTTAATTACTTGGGTCCTTGCGCTGGATGACACGAATAACGCCCCAATTATCATCGAATATCAATGAAAACATATTTTCATCGCGTATTAATTTGAAACGTTATACATTTGAATCGATCCTCATTGTGGCCTGAATGAAAATCATGTTTTTTTGGTCCCGAAAAAATTTTTTTAATTTTCAACGGCACAAATCTGCCTCGTCCTCTAGCAAAAAAAAAGATAGAAAACGAGAAAAAAACGTGTTTCGAATAGGGGGAGCGAGCTCGTCGGGACGAATAACAATTGTGCGAAAATATTGGCGGGCAACGTACGCGAGTGATCGGTCGTCCGCAATTTTCGTTTGATCTCTCCCGACGAGCGGAGCGAAAAAAAAACCGAAAAACGAAAAAATCGCCGGTCACCGTACAAATGTTTCGATAATGGAGAGCGCATTCGTAGATGCGAAAGGATCGAACGGCATATTCGTACGTGCAAACGTTCCGACCAACTTTTGTCCGACGCCACTGGAAAAACTTAAAAAAAAAAATAATAATTTTGTTCAACTCCGTTTTTACTCCTTTCTTCGTCGTCCCTTTGTTCGAGCGATTTTCCTGTGTCGTTTCGGCGTTCAAAAATTGAGGCAACAGTCACCGACACGACGAACGCTCGGGGCGTTAATAATTCATCGTATATACTCGCTCGAGCCACTTACGTTGCATATACATCGCGATACATCCGCACACGTGCTTCATACGCGAACTCCGTTTTTTGCCCGATTCTATTTTTCGTATCTCGCGTATTTATACTCGTCTATTCGACCACCGGATGTATCCATTTTTACCTTTCTACGTTTTTCATTCATTTGTTTCATTGATTATTCAATCTTCGATTTTCAATCGTTTATTTCTTCGATTCGTTAAACTTGTTTTCGCGTTTTTTCATTTTTTTTTCGTTTTTTGTCGATTAATATTTCATTCTTTTCTGAATCGAAAGATTCCATTGTTACGATGAAATTATATATATTAAATAATAATAAATATTAATACTTATCGCGATTGTCGCGTCGTACCGTTTGTGGATTATACGATACCTGATTACCGTCTCGGTACCAATGATAGCTCGATACTCGTTTATATTCTCAAGCTCATCCGAAGACTGGGAGGAGAATCCCTCCCGTCCCCCCCCGTCCCGTTCGTTTCCCCTCTCCCCCACCGTTTCTGTTTTTTTTTTTTTTTTTTTTTTTTTTCGTGTTATTCGCGATATTTTTTTTTTCGCTCGCCCGTCGATAGATCCGGGCTCTTCGTCTCGTCCCCTTCGCGAGTATTTCGAAGTGACTGGGCGCAGCGTCTCTTGCTTTGGACGAGAGAGGCGTCGACGTTTCGGTTTTTTCCAGGCTCAACCCCTCGGATCGAAATATTTTTTTCCGCAAGCCCGAACTCTCCTCAGTCTCCACCTGTCACCCTCTCGGAGTGTCTCAGCTTCGCTACTCGCAAACGTATCGAGGTTCGTTGAAAGCTCGCTCAATCCCAGAAGACGAGAAATACCGCGCTACGAGGATGTCGCGGTGCGTCGCATTCATACGCAAAATGAAGGGCTTTCGGGGTTGGGGGACGAAGCACCTTTCTCCCTCTCTCTTCCGAAGTACCTTCGTCCTCGCGTATCGCCTCGAAGGTTACCGCTGCCTAGACGCTTTTCTCCCACGAGGATGCGAGACGAAAAAAGAAAGGGAAGAAAAAACTTGGCTGCATCTATCGCCGGTGGGATTTCTTCACTCGGGGTGAAAAAATTCTCCGCGAACTTTCGCCAATTTTCCCGTACGCGTATTTTCCTTCCCGCGTTAAAGCAACCCGAGCTCGAGCGAAGCGAAACGAAAATAAAATAAAACCGTTTCTTTACGCAACAATAAAAATGATCGTACCGACAATCGTTACTTCCTTCATTATTCATCAAACTTATTATTGCGATAAAAATAAATAAGTAAATAAAACAAATATTTAAAAAATTGAATAACAAACATGTTACGAGTAATAATAACGGTTGGATAATTGTGGAGTCTAGCCATTTTTATAACATTCAATAATACGAAAATAAATAAAAAGATACGTATCCGTGGACCGGGTTTCCGGAGAGCTTTTCACGGACACCCTTCTCGAATGGACGCGACGAACTTTTGTGTTGTCATCTCCTGTTCACACGCGACGAGATAGTTACCGCAAGGGACGTGTTTTTCCCTTCCCTTTCTTTTTTTTTGTTCTTTGGGGTTTTTCTCTACCTCGGAACGTTGTACGAGAGGTTGAAGAAAATAGGGAAATCGAGGAAGAAAAGGAGATGTTTTTTCGAGTCCCGTGTCGTTGCGGCTTGGTCACCCTCTTTTACTCCAGCGACTCGCTCTCTCTCTCTCTCTCTCTCTCTCTCTCGCCTTGACTCTCTCGGGGGACAGTAGGACTGTGCACGGGCAATGTGCAAAGCGGAAAAGGAGGAAAGCAGCCGAGCGCCGGAACGAGAGAGCGAGAAAGAGGGGGTGGTGGCGAGGGGGTGGCGCGCCGCCCAGTCAATCTCGGTTTTGGCCCGGGACAAGCCAGGACGTCGGATCGATACATAGGAATCCGGCAGGAGACTGAAGCAGACAGTTCCCGTGGAAAAGCGACCACTGCGGGATAAAAGATTTTCAACGCGTCTCCTTCCTCTCCCTCGCTCTTTCGGTGAGCGACAACCCTGCTGATGGACATTATCAAATCTTATTCAGGGATGATCGTTTACTCCCGGAAGTCGATACTCGGCCAAGATCGATATTCGGGCAATCGGGGTTTGCGTAGTTTCAAGGCTTGGAAGATGTTACTACTGCACTTGCCCTTCGATCGCCCTTTTTCCAATTCGCTCGGATTTTTTCTATTCGCATCTTATATCCCGGCGCATTCCTGCCCGTCGGTTCCTCATTGCCGATTCTTTTTCATTTTTCGATTTGTATTTCCAATTTGGTTGTACCGAATTTTATTCCTTTTTTCTCCCCTATCGTTACGACCGTTCCATGGCACGTTTCGATTTATTCGGGAATGATAATTGCACGCTTTATCCTCGGAGGCTTACGTTCGGGCAACGGTAATTTTCGTTCAACCGGGATCGACGCGATATCGAGGGTGGCGAGGATCGATAACCCACGGATGTCGAATAATCGTCGCGAAGATTCACCAAATTTCTTCAATTTCAGTTTCCAGTCATCGCCTGCTTTTCGATCGTCCTTCGTCCAATTTCTTCGAGCCAATTTTTATTTTTCCTTCATCCCCCGGTTTGGACAACGGAACGACCGGAGGAGTTCCTCGAAGCGCAGGAAAAAAATGTCCTCGGTTACAAATCACGGGGAAAAGGGACGGTTTGAATCGAGAGGGACGCGGGAGGATAGGAGAGGGCGAAGGAAAAATCGTAACGTCAAACGAAAGTTCACCCTCGCGACGAAACGATTCGAGATCGTTTCGAAATTAGCTCGTGTACGGGTTTGGCACCCCTTCCGGACCTTGAGAACACCCTCCCGCTCTTCGCTCTCTACTTTCGCCGAGGGAAAAATATACCGATCCGAGAGCGGTGGCTTATTGGAATCTTCGATGGTCGTTTTTTTTTTTCTCAAATCCGAATTTATCGCTTATTTCGATGTAGCCAGCCTCCACCCTCGATAGGTGAGTTTCGCCGCCGAACCTTCTCGCCTTTCTTTCCCCCCGCCTCCTCTTATCGACTTCTTCCAATCGTGGAGAAACTTTTCGCTCGATAAAACGCACATAATACCCCAGTTTTTCTCGTACATTTAACGTGGAATTTTTCCGAAAGGAAACTCGTCGCGAAGGGAAGCTTTTTCACTCCTCCCGCTCGTTTCTTTTTTTTCTCTCCTTTTTTTCGTTCTCCCCTTTTCGAAAGAGACCGTTCGTTGAAGAAGCGCAGGGAGGAGAAAACGAAGATACACGGGAGAGCGGAGAAGCGTTATTTTTGTGCAAGTTCGAGAGGTACGCGCGATTATCGATGCGATAGGCGATTCGCGATCGACGCGATGAGCTTTTTCCTACAATTTCGAACAAAGAAAGAAGCTGACCTGTGTAATTCCGACAATTATCGGAATTACTTTAATTGTTGATACGATAGTTGATCCATAGCCGATGCGCGCGTTTGCCTATTCATAAATCCATCGTTACTCGCGATCAATGGTCCTCCGACATTTTCGTTCCGGTATCAATGATAACGAATTTAGATAGAAGCCGGGCGTCATTCGCCGAACGGCGAAACAAGCTTGGGCGCGTTCGTTGCCTGGCATTGAGCCACTGGTCGAATTAACCGCTGTGTACACGAATAGAGAATAGAACGCGGCCTCTATAGAAATTTTCAGTGCGTGCCGAATCTATCAATGTCCACGTTTAGCCTTCCTCTCTCGCTCTCGTGATATTCCAGTTTCCAAATATCGCGAGAAAATTCGACGCGAAATCGAAACTGGAGGGAAGGAACGGCGATCGGTGAAACGGGACGCTCTCGTCCGAATTACCGATGTTCGTCAAAATATATGTATTCGTTTTGATTCGTAACACCAATTACACGATTGCTCAATGAATAGTAACGTTACGAATAAATATATGAATATACGTAATTTCTGACGTTTGGCCAAAAATCAGTCGAACGTTTATCCGCGCGTATCCAGGCCAAATTTTGGGCAAAGGGGAACGTTGAGAGATCGGATGTTTCGGGTCGATCACGGGTGCTCGTATAATTCCGTGTTTAACGCCTGGAGGAACGAAATCATCATCATCGTCGTCATCATCGTCGTCATCATCGTCGTCATCATCGTCATCGCGATCATGATGATAATCATCATTATTATCGGGACGCGTCCGACCGCAAACAAATCGATACGATATCGAGGCCGGTATTTCGTAATGGAAGTTAGCGCCATTCGCGAGCGTTTGTTATACCGCGGTAGCGGCAACACTGATAAACACACAAGTTACGCCTTCGCGCGAGCGTTAACATTTCCACCGCTCCCCCTTCCCCCCGGCCGCGGCCCCTCGCGTTCGCAAACCCACACCCCGAAAACACCAAACACACCGCGGGGCCGAAAAGGGAGCGCGCGAGCGTCGGCACGCGTATGAATCCGCTCGACGTCAATCGACGTCAATGAGAATCACCGCTGGCGTTTTTATTTCTGTGGGAGCGAGGATTCGTTCGTTGCTCCCTTCAATTATTTACTTTTACTTCTTCCTTTATATATATATATATATATATATATATATATTGTTCGCGCATTTTTGTATTCGAACGTTCGTTCGTTGATTCGTTTATTTATGTTCAACCCGCTCGGTGATATATTTTTTTGGAAATTACACGGGTCATTCGGCAAAATTTTCGTCAGCCTGAATTCTCTCTCGTGAAAAACGGGAGAGCATTCAGGCTGGACTCGATCGAAGTCGAGCAAGACGAAAAAAGAAAATCGTGAATCAAGGTTCGCGGGTTTTTCCGGTCGCGCTCTCGTAGAAATCGATCCCGCGGGTATGCGTGTATAAAGTCTGGAATTCCAGGGCGGCCAGACCGCCGAGTGAAACAACCCCTAAAAGTTATCGTCGCGCCTCACGCACTCGCTCGAATTTAGCGTCGCCGTAAAACGATGGAGGGCGACGGGGGCGAGCGGCCGAGGGAACGACGAAGCGTCGGAGGAGCGGGTGGGCTGGAAACGAGATTGAGAGCGGACACGGGGGAGAATGGGGTAGAATCGGATCAGGAATGAGAGGGAGACCAAGGACTCCGTCCCTCCGACGTACCCCTTATCCGTTTCCTCGATCCAGCCCCGCTCCCGAGATACTCTCTTCATCCCTGAAACAATACGACCGACTCCGCAATCGCAAGGCTGAACGACGATGAAAACGCTCGCCTGGCCTCGTTATTCGAGGCAATGGGATTTAACAAACGAGCGCGACCTTGCCATCGTTTCCTATCTCTGTGAAAAATACCGAAAGAGACCGAACAAAAATTGCGCTCTCCTTCCCCGATGCCTGAGATTCCCGAATCGTGTATTATTCATCAACGAGGAACATTTCCGTTGCAACGAATCATTCAAGGCTCGTACCGTTCGATTTGTATATTTTTCATAACTACCTTAAATTCAATAACGTTGAGTCGTTCGACTCGTTTTACGCGAAAAAAGGCTCACAGGTGTAACAATAAATAACAAGACGCACGAATCACCCGTTAACACGAATAATTGAAGCTTCAATCGTATCTCCTCCCCGAGAAGTTCCCCTTCACCCTGCGTTCGTTATCGCGAAAGAACTCGTCTCTCATCCCTCACGACCAAACTACCCCCTAAATTTTCTCACGTCCCGGAAAAAAAACCGCCGAGGTGAAGAAAAAAATGTAACAACCCCTATTTTCCGGAATGGCAACGCGGATCGCTCGCGTTAAAAAAAAACAAAAAAAGCCAGGGAGAAAGTCAAATCGCGGCTGTCGAAGTTTCCGAAGGGATGGGAGGTTTTTGTTCCCGAGGGAGACGAAGGTGGCCTTCGAAGCGAGTATTTCCGCGGAACGGTGGAACGAGCTCGGTCCCAAGAGCGCCGGCGAGGCCAGCGCGAAACACGGAGGGCGCGAGTACCGCGGTAGACGGGAGAACGAGAGCGAGAGAGAGAGACGGTTGAGGGTGGAGGCGTTGGGCGAGAAAGAGGAAGCTGGTCCTGTGTAGATATTATTACGTTCCTTAATAGGACTTCCTTGATGCAGAATTCTCGAGGAAATCCCACCCCTTACAAATTCACCCTCGCCTACTCTCGTCTAGTTTGGCCCTTTGCTCCTCCCGGATACACGTATATATTCATAAATGTACTCGAAGTTACAGAGAGAAGTGCGCGTCTTGAAACATCGTAGCGGTAACTTGAATCTCGATTTTCAACGAAACCGTACTACGCTTCAACCCTTGTTTTCGGGGGTTCAAGCGGAATTTGTATATACGCGCACACGCGCGCCTATGTACAGGTATACGCGTGCGTGTACGCAACGAGCAAAACCGGGGCTTGAAGAGGAAGTCGTATATAAATATATTTCTTTGCGCGAAAACCCAAACAAACCCTCTACATCCCTCTCCACGGGTTTCCCTTTCTCCGGCTCTCCGGCGAGACCAAGGGGGTCGGTAGACTCGCGGTGGAACTTCCGAAACATCACTTTGGCCCTTGATCCGCGCTCCCAGGAACGAATATTAATATTTCACGGAGCGAGCAATGAGTAACTTACCGGAAGTAACCGTGAGCGGTCGGTGGGGCTCCGGCGGATCGCGTTGCTTAATAATAATATCGTCTCGGTGAAATTCGCGGAACCACCGTTTTTTACTCGATCTTACACCCGCTATTGAAGAGTCGGAGCAGTAATCGCAACAATAATCGTTATATTTTCAATTGTTGCAACGTTGAAATAATTCTCAATGACCGTTGGGAAATTGAATCGAGTTTGAATGAATTCGTTATTGCTGGACAAAATAATACTATCAAAAATGGTTCCGGAAAAATCATGAGAACGATAACGCCAAAAATAACGAAACTAATGACGAAAGGATAGACGCGCGAGGAGAAAAGATGGATCGGCACGCGCGAAGGGAAAGACAAGATCGAGTGCCGCGGGAACGAGCGGCTATAATGGGACGGGAATTCGAAGCCCTCGACCCAACACCGCGAGGACTCTACGGCCCCTCGCCGCAAAGAGTAGCCCTCGTGTGGCGAATCGATGCTCGCGTTAAACGGACCGAGGCGGGGTGAACGAAGGGGTTGAAAATCGGGAGACGTTAAAAGTTTTCCCTCTAGGAGGGCCGGAAAACCGAGCGGGGGACTCGCGCCGTGAACCGAACGCCGTTTCGAACGACTACGCTCTATTGGGAGCCCGCGGGAGTACACCCCGGCCCCGTTAACGCTCGCCCCGTTCGAACCACCCCCCAACCGGGAGCTTTCGAGCTTATCAACCTGACGTTCGAGAGATTCGATGTTTATGTATATTTGTGGATATAGGTACGTCGATTCAGGCGAATAGTGCGAATCTCCTCCTATATCGGTCCGTTTTCCGGTTTATTTGACCCCTGCGGATTACCGGATTTTTCATTATGTTGTTATTGCGATTTCGTGTTTTTTTTTTCCACTCGCGGGTCGAACGAACCGATCGAGAGAATTCAGAGCACGCAAAAATATAAACTACCGTTCGTTTCGTAATATTACTAATAATGAATTATGATAAATTGTATCGTTATTATTATTTTTATAAAGTACGACTCGAATACTGTAATCCCGAATACTTGAAGCAAAGTTTTCGAGCCGGGAGAAACTCTGGAACACGACAGCCCGAATAACGAGAATTTTTATCGGGATCGAGGAAAAAAACTTGGAGAATGTCTCTCGAATGCCGAAACGCGAACATAATTGTTCTTCATCATTTGCACAATAACAGGCAACAAAGAGCGCCGCGGAGAAAGAAGCGAATCGAAAGGTCGGGCACGTAGAAAGACCGATGGAAGTCAGAGAAGGGTGAACGAGGTAGCCTGATTTATCAAACGACCTGATTTGCCAAACGGCAATTGTGAAAGCATCGGCGGAACGTACACGGAGTTCTCGTAAAGTTCTCCGGCCGCGTCGCCCTTCCGCCAGTAATTGGCTCAATCTCGTCCGTTTTTTTTTTTCCAACTTTTCTTTCGATTGCTGGGGCAATCGATTTGGTTGGTCGAGGCAAAGAGGGACGACGAAGAGCGTGAGGCTCGGGTCGGACGAGGGTGGTGCGCCAGGGTGCAAAAGGAATCTAAGGGTTGCGAGCTTCCTCCGGTTCGTTAGTGACTTTATAATAATGAGAATCGTTGAACAGCAACGCTCCCTCGCCTCTGCCCCTCCGGGCTCCTTTTTATTCTTTTTTCTATCGCTAAAGGAAAGGCCAGTCGAGAGGGTGAACCGGGCAAAGAGGAATCACCTCTGATCACTGAGCCTCGGAGTTGCCGCGCGAATCGAGTGCACAAAAATCTGCCGGGGACTGCCACGATAAAGGAATCAAAAATAAAGTACTCGGTCGGCAGTTTTTCGAAAAGCTTGGTTCGGTTTGTTCGGGTTTAAACGCGGAAAACGTGGCGGGCAGTTTCCGAGAAAATTTCTATTCCGAAAACGACGCGGTCGTTTCAGGACGCAATCTTTTGCCAAACGGTAACGAGACGCGCGGGGTTGATAGCGGCAGCCTGAAGACTTCAATCGGGAAACGCTCGGTCAGCCCAAAAGTCCTGATTGATGCGAAAGCATCGACGCGGATGAGCCAATAACGCGGATGATCGAAGCAACGAACCGGATCGGTTTGTGGAACCGACGCGGATATCGCGGGGTTTGTTAGGAAAGCTAGAAACGCAGACGCGGGGCGCCCGACGGGCGTTCCGATGGCCGAACCAAAAATCCACGCTGGGATGCACGGTTCATCGATTTATATAGAATCGAGTTAGGAAACCAACGAATCGAGACGCAGTATGTGAGAAGCAGCGTCGATCGACCGGCGCTGGTAGAATTATCGGCCGCTTGATCGGCACAAAAGCCTACATCCGCGTACTCCGAGTGACTAACGATTAACCCGGATATTAGGGTGGTCGACCGACAATCCGGATTGATTTGACAGGCAAGTGGCTATCGGCTGCACCGAAACAAACAGGAGCACGGATAACCGACACCAGCCGTTACGGACGGGTCAGCGACCACCGGATCATCCCAAAAGCGCACATCCGTGTAGTCCCAGCGTCTAAGGATTGACCTACGGGACGATCCAACGAGGCGTCGTCGGGTGCCGGGGTGGGAAGCTATTAAAAAATGAGCACCGAAGAATTGGCGCGAGCAGCGGATACAGACAGGAGAGTTGCCAAAATAACGCAACGAGTGCTCGATTCGTTGCGAAACGGGAGTCGTGCAAGCGCGGGAGTTCCAGCCGAGGTTCTATCGATCCGTGGAGTTTCCAGCCCGGCGCTACACCCCCGCCGTTTCGCGTTCGGTCCCCTGCTTACGAAAGGTCCGATTCTTTTGCAAACGGAGCGCCGCCTGATGGAACGCGATCGAAAGAGGGGAGAAAAAAATGTGGCGTCTGGGAATCGAGTGACCATAAAGAGCTTTACGGTTCGGTCGCGCCAAAAGTATCTTTCCCGATCCCAGCCGCGTCTCGTTTCGTTGAATAAGAGTGTCCTTTAACAGGCAGCGAAAAGCTGCGCCCACTTTTTTTTAGCTTTATCGTTACCATCGCTTGAGTTATTATCGGATTATTTACTAAAATGGTCCGTTTGGGTTTAAAGAACCGGCATTCCGGCGAATTACCAAAAAAAACTACTACGCGCCGTCCAAACTCAATAACCCCAATGTTCTTCGGTTTGTTCCTTCGAGTTCTCGCGATTCTCATTTTTTCTATCCCAACGAGTCGAAGCGGTTCGGTAACTTCTCGAAACGTTGGTCCGTCGAGTCGACCGTAAAATCCGACTGGAAAATTGTTGTTCGACGCCAGGCGAATCCGGTTGACTCTTCACCATCGAAACAGACCCGATTCCCTCAACGACCGTTGAGCCCTTGCTCCCGTAAAGGGCCGCGGTTCGCAGCGTTTCCCTTACGGACGCGACGTTGCTCACGAGCCTCGAGTTCCAGCAGCTACATAAATAACGACATCGGTCCGGGGTGTAACGGGGCCGAATATCTCACACGGACGCACGTATCGCGAGTACGCGGGTACGCGGTACGGCAGCGGGGCGGCGGTTGAACGGGACTCGATACGACGGAGGAGCGAAGAACCACTGGCCGGAAGTCGTCCGCGTCTTGCGAGTCCGGGACGTCCCCGCGGAGGACATAAAGCAGCGCCCTCTCTAGTCCTCGTTCCTCGGATCGATGTAGCGTGTGTATCGTTCCTATGGACGCGGAACATCCGGTCACCCGCGTCACGTATCAAACGATACGTAACCCCTCGACGCTTCGTCCACCGGGGGAATGTGCGATATTCCGCTGCGGTCTATTTTTTTTATCCCTCGCTTTCAACCCCTGATAAATCCAAGGATATATACATAGGCCTCTATACGCGAGGAACGACGTTCCATACATAAACCCAAACAAGCCCAAGGCAGTAAACAAAGTTCTATTTATAAATAGCACCGGCTACAATTTGCAAACTTTTTTTTTTTCAAACGAAAAGCCGAACCAGCGATACAACGACGCTTTTGCATTATTCATTCGATTCGCTCGTGACGGCTGGAAAACATTTTTACGAAATTTCAGCGGTTCGTCGAGTCCATAAATATATCGCGTTGAACATAAATAACGCGTAACGATACAAACAAACGTTAAACGTATAAATACATTCTAACGGTAGATAAAATAACAATGCTGCAAGAAGATTGTAGTAAAGAACGACGGCACTTTGTAAAATAAAAATAACGCGGAAGCGCGACACGTCCGCGCGATTGATTCGAGCCCGAGACCGAATCTTTGGGAACGTTGAATTCGGGACTTTGAATCCCCAACGAGGTGTCACTTTTCCCTCTGACACGCGCTACGAGACACAGGATGAAAAGAGTGGGAAGCAACGCTGGGTGGGGATTGAGCCTGGCATATAGAAGTCGCTTGATAAAAGCTTCCGGCAGTTTATTTCGAGGCTCACAAAAGCTTCATTCCAGGCAGGCGGAGGTGGGGCTACTGGTGGCTGACTCCAGTATGTATATGTATTTATATACGTATATATAGGCGTATACGTATAAGTTTACGGAGCGTCGCGTAGGTAGGCGAAGAGGCACGGAAGTCGGTCGCGATGCTCTCGTCAGGGTTGTAGCTCGGCTTCATAAATAATGCAGGGCTCGCTCGTACGGCGGAGGTTCGACTCGTCGAGTCGCCCGATCTCGCTCGCGCCAACGGTGAAAAGAACGGGAGCGAGGGAGATCGAGAGGCGCGCGAGGAGAAAAGGGCCGAGCAGGAGAGAACGCGAAAGTCGAACAGCGAACAAACAAGGAAAGAGCGAAAGGAAGTACGTCAGACGTCTCGTTATCCGAGTCTACGAACCATCGACTCGCCGTTCCTTTCGCTCTTCCAGCCTGGCCCTTCTCCGGGCCCTTTTCCTCCCGAGGAGCCCTTCTCGAAAATCTGGAAAGGAAAGGAAGGGCCCTAAAGGGCCGCTTCGGGGGAGCGAGAAATTCGCAAGGAACGCACGTAGGGCGATAAACTACCGAGGTGTATTACAGCCCCGCTGAAGATAACGCCGAGGTGGAGAAAAAAACGGAAAATAGGAACAGGGGTGAATACAGATGCGCGAAGGGATACGACGACCCGGGACAAAGCGCTCGCTCTCTCTCTCTCCGAGCGAACGGAAAAGAAATAACGCGCGGAATTGGACGAGGTAACCCTCTCGCTCGATGAAATATGAATGTTACTCTCCGGAACAGCTGGCTAAGGTTTGACTGCCTACAACGCTCCGTACTTCGATCAGTTATCTCTTTCTTTCCTCTCTCTATTCCGGAGCAAAGAGACGACGTACAACGGTGACCTCTGCCATGATCGATAAGATCGCGCTATGGACTCTTGTCTTCTCTTTCTCTCTCCTTTACCCTCGCTCCCTTTTTTCGTCCCAATACCGGTCGATAATGCGAACGGGCTTCGCTGCGCGGACCAAGTATTTTCTTTCTCCATCCGATCCGGACCTCCGGTATTCGGCTCTGAAACTTTTCGCCAATTTTCGAAGTCATCCCGGGCTCTGTGACCCGCACGATCGAGAATTCGCCCTCAAAGTTCACCCGGGTCGCCTCGTCACCGTCAGCGGTTGCTCCTCGAGGGTCATCGAGGGTCGTCTCGTCATCAACGGGGTCCCCTCTTCCGACGATCCCTGAGCTCGTCCCATCGCCGTCGACGATTCCTCTTTCGGGATCACCTTGGGTAACGACCTCCCGTCAAAACCAGCCAACCGGATGTCCCGTTAAAAATGGGCTTCGCAGCGAGGGGAAAGATAGAAGCGGTATCGAAAAAGAATCGATGCACGGCACGGTTCGTTATCGGAACTTTGATTTCGCGAAAAGTTGTTCGGGGCGGAATAAATACGGGAGAGATAAGAGAAACATGGCCGATCTACCCTATTTCGGTTGGCTCTCCGAGCGAGTGCGCTCGCAGCATTACGAAATTCCTCCTCGAGTCTCAATACGCTGAACCGAGAGGGCGATAAATCTGGGAAGTTTGTCGGTTGCAACCCCCCTGCAACCCCCTCGATTCGCGGGCCCCAAGGGTGCCATGCGTGCCGCACCGTGCCATCGTGGGCTGCACGAACGAGCGGACTACCGACCCTGCGGGAGATAACGTCAACCGTATACGTATATACCTCGTGCGTCGCTTCGTAAATTCTCCCTTCCGCTTCACCCCCGTGCTCCTCCTCGCTTTCTTTTTTTACTCGCCTTCGCCCGGTTTCCTCGTCCGCGTCGATGCAAGTGTCAAACCCGGGGAGCGCTACCGAACGTGCCACCTTCCGGGGAGCGCTTCGCGATTCGCGATATCTCCAAGCACGGACGATACGAAAAAAACTATTTCGAAATCGTCGATTGCCGACCAAACTCCATCGAGCCGGCGAAGCTGCGTTACGGAGTCGTTATTCGCGCGAAAAGAAACGAGGGGGCAAAAAAACAACAAACAACCCCCTTCGCCGGCCCTTAATCCCCGCGTGGTCGTCACCGAGAAAAGGGCGCCGCGTATGAAGTTTCTCGTATTGACAACGAGGCTCGTGTTCCCGTGGCAGCGCCGCGATGACACGTGACTCGAGTTACGAAACAAGTGGCGAGCACTGCGCGCGGGCCTCGTTGACGGCACCGGTGCTGGGGCCCGGGGAAGGGGAGGAGAGTTAACTGTACGAATAACGGGGTATTAACGTAGAAGAGGGAAAAAAGAATAAAAGAAGTAAAAAAAAAGGGAATACGCGTCATTGTCGCGTCGGTTGTAAGCCTATATTTGTTCAGGATTGTGTACCGGTGTGCGTAAGTTTACGGTAAACTCGTACGTCGTCACCCGGTGTGTGAAATAAACGCGTGCTGTTTCTTGTTTTTTTTTTTTTTTCACCCCCCTTTGGCCCTAACGATCCCTCGCTGCCGTTGGTCTCGCCGGTGGGCAACCGGCGGTAGACGAGGGTCGTTGGGGACTCCGCGAAATGAAAATAGGGGTGCGAGAAATACCCCCTGACAATGGCCCGAGGCTAATCCCATCTAGGTGTTTTCAAAATACTCACGCGTCTTGTATTTATGATTTTGCACCAATACGTATAGGGATAATCATAAGTAGAAAATAATTCCTATAAAAAAGCACACGTGGGAACTAAAAGTATCGATTATATTACATACATGCGTATTGTATGAATGTAACAGTGCATAAATGTATTCGTAACGCAACCTCGATTCAATAAACGGCTTGCACGATACGAGTGAAAAAAATGTTTTTAATAAAAAAATGAAAATCGATACGATTTGTTCCAAGGTGCGTATGGGAAGGGTAGAAAAGGACGGTCGTTCGGGTTGCTGAGATTTTCACGAAGATAAGGCAAATAGATATATATATATATATATATATACACGTATAAAAACCTAAGCTCATAACTACCGCGATCCCCTCAGTTCCGGCGCTTCGATAACGGCCTCGGAACTTCTCATCGCCAAGAGGCTAAAAGAGTCGACCTCGTTACGGCCTTATCACGAAGCACCGTTCTCACCAGCCGCGAGTCGATCATTCGTGCTCGCTGATCCCAAACAAATCTTACGAAAAGCAAGCTCCGTTTCCCTTCCTCATTTTTGTAACGATTTATTTCAATTTTTTGCCTACTTTCAATTTTGTGGCCCTCCGTTTGCCGTTTCTCATTACCGAACGAGGACAATAATTATATTCCGTGGAGCAGGCTTCGTTTACTATTTTACCGGATTGTGCGAAACGACGAGGGGAAGAGAGGTGGGGAAGCAGAGGGTAGCGCTACCCTCGGCCCGCCCGACCGGTTGGAAGAAGAGCACCGGGGGGATGAAAAGTCCCCGAACAAAGTCGAGGGTTGCAGGCAGCGGTGACTCGGTTGTGTAACGCGAGGGAGATCGGAGGCTGCTCCTCGCGAATGTTACAACGTCCGCATTGATAGAGGGGAGTTTTGACGCGATGGACGGAGGATCGTGATCCGGGAGAGAAATTCGCCCGTCCCTCGTTTGCCCCGCGTCCAATCTAAATTAGAGGCTCTCGTGGGCATTATACGTATACACGTATACACGTATCGGAGACGAAAGCAGCTCCGGTCTTGTCTGCTCGGTGGAGTGGGAAATTAGCAAACTGCGCGTACATCTATGGACGCGTCCGTGTACGACCGCGCGGGAAGAATACATTTTCCAGTCTTCGTATCTGGATCGTCATCGTCGAATAGCATCGTTTATCAAAATATTCACTATAGAACGAATAATTTAATTTATTTTTGCTCTCGCGTTTGTTCAATCGATATTTGCAATAATTGACGAGGCGGTACCGACCGGTCGGTCGGCCGAGCGAACGGAGAAACGGAAAATACATTAAAAGGAAGAAACGAACGAATCGAACGACGACCCGTCCGGCTGACGATACAATCGGCAGAATCGAGCGGCGTTGCGAGAGCCCGCGGGGATTATCCGGGACACGCGTACACGCGCTCCTTCGATGTCGCAACTGCGATAACGCGTCTCGATATATTTGACGATATCGCGGGCGCAGCGGAGGGCGGCGAGGGGACCTTCCTTTGTTCGCTTTTCCCTCCTCGACGAGTGCAACGCACGGACGAGGAAAGATACACCGGGCCATTTTAATCCTGCTTCTGTTTCGACTCCGTCGTCAGCCGTTCGGGATTTGATTCCTGTCTGACTTCTCTCTCTCTCTCTCTCTCTCTCTCTCTCTATTTTCCCCCTTCCGCCTCCTTTCACCGTCTCTCCCTTTTCGCGTCACGAATTATCCCGACTCTTCCCCCTATGATATTTTGTTTGTACATCCCCACCCCCCTTAAATATACACCGATTTCAAGCTTCGTTTCGGATTGCCGGAACTATGATACTCCTCGCTCTACTCGTCGAATATTTTTCTGATTAAAAAATCGTCGCCGAAAAACTCGCCCGTCCGTTAACGATTGTTCAACATTTTTAGTTTTCAATTTTGATTAATTGATTCGCTTTAATTTTAATTACATATTTCCGTATGCATCGGGCGTTATATATTTTTCATTCCTCGTTTCAAAATCGCGACTTTGCAAAAAGTTGCAAGGGGTAGTGAAACAAAGCCAGTCGCGTCGACACTACCAACAGAGAAGAGAAGAAATTGTCGGAGAACATTTTTTTTGACGATTTCTCACTCTCCCTGTCATTACCCGGGCTTTTATTTAGGGAAATCCATAGGGCGTAAGGGTTCGTGCGCGGTTTTACGTCGCGGCGTTGCTCTTTGAACCGCTCCTTCCTCCGTTGCTACCTTCATTAACAACACCTGGATCACCTTGGCTACCCGTTTCCCGGACGAAGCCGCGGTCTTTTCTCCATTTTCTCTTTTGTTTCTCCTCGTTCCTCTTTCATCCCCTTACCACCGCGAGCCTTCGCAAAGCCGAGGGTGCAATTTCTTTGATCGCGAATAAAAAATAGTGGACGCAGGGGCGGAGGAACGAGAGGAGCGGTAAGCGAAAGGAAAAAAAATGATAATGGAAAGAGGGAGGTTGAATCTGGCTAACGCAACCCCTTCGTCGGGGATTCGCGATTTTCCGGAAGAATTTTTCCGGGGTGAAAGGGCCTCTCGGGACAAAAACGCAACCCCTAAACCCGCAACTGCTCCCTCCTCGAAACTTCTCCCTCGAAATAAAAGACGTACAAAGAGAGAAAGGGTGGGAAATTTTTCTATCCCTTTGCCCCTTCGCGAAAGGCCTTTTTGTTTAAAAAAGAAAAACAACACAAAATTTTCTCCGTTCTCGCGAGCTTTCCGCATTTTGTGCGCTCGCGAGAAACAAGGAGGCCTGAATTTTCCGCAGGAATGCGCGGCTTCGACGAGAGCTTCGAATCCACCACTCGGCAGCCCCGCGAGCCCGCTTCAGACCCCGCCGCTGTGCTCGATCGACGAATTTTTCTGCTTTCAAATTTTCCTTTTTTCGTCTTGGTTTCTCTATTTCCAGCGTCTCCTCCCTTCTCGTCCTCGTTTCTCTATCTCCGACCCCCTTTCTCTCTCGCCCCCTCGACTCTCCTTTTCTCGCTTTTATTTTCGCTCCTTTTTTTCCGGATCTCGATATCCGAGATCACAGGAGTTTCCGCGTCTGGGGAATTAAGGGTGGGTAGGGAGCTTTTTTCCCTCGGCTGGAAGCTCGCGATAACCGTGGCTCAGACCCGGAGTCTTTGCGAACCGCCGCGAAAGGCTCCTAATGAGGTAACGAACATTGAAAAATCGCGTTAGGAGCCCGAGCGCCGACGATTCGAGGATATTGAAACGCGTCGAGCTGCACTTTCCGGCGTTTCTCCTTACCTTCTTTTCTTCGCTTTTCGAACCCTCGCTCCTCGATCGCTTGCCATTTTTGCTCGTCGAATGACGCGACAAAAAAAAAAAAAAACACGAAAAAAGCGAGCGTTGGTCGATCCGCGTTCGCTTTATCGTTGCGTTTTATTTTATTAAAAATATTCGTACGAGCCAGGCTTCGGTCTGACGTGTTTTTTACATTCGTATCTTTATTTTGCACTCGGCTGGCCGGAGGGATGATCCGCCGGCGCTGGGCGCGTTTCTCCGTAACCTCGTCCGTCCTCGATTCGCGTCCCCGCCGCCCCGGTACGCCCTGATTCGACAAAATCGCGTGAGAATATGGCCTCGCGAGATAGGGGTTGGCCCACGGGGCTCTCTGATAATTCCATCGGTCTGATATCGACGAACCGATACAATATTATCCGCGATGGAACACATCTGCGCTTCTGGTCTATCCTGTATCATTCTGTATATACGTTTCCGAGTCTATTTAGAGCAGGAGTTAGATCACCAGCGTATACAGAATTATTCTTGGGCCAGCGAGTACCTCAACGTTCTATCGTATAATCAGTCGTTCGGAAAATGGAGATCCATCGGAACCGAGGGCTGAAGATAATCCTATCCAGTTCTCCCACTCCCGAGAAAAGTCTTTCGGCTCTGCCTCTCTCTCTCTCTCTCTCCCTCTTCCTCTCTTGTACTCCGTTAAATTGTGGGCTCTGTTTCGAAATAAAAATAACATTCGTTTCCTCTAAAACCCAAAATTACCACGGAAAAATGTCAAAAAAATATTCTAGAAACGTTTTTTTGCATTTTCCCCGTCTAATTTCGTATTTTCGGCAAAAACTCGGGCATATTCGTAATCAGCGGAAAATTTCCGATCAAATGTACGCTTTAAATACTTAAAAATCGAAAAAAAATTTTTTTCGACCTCCCAGGCCCGTTTTGCCAGAATCTCAAAAATCACGATATTTCAAAGGGCCGTAGAGCAGGCGCCTTTTATGCTATGGGGTTTCAATT
>JAPYZI010003551.1:17500-19202 GCA_030523105.1 Ophioninae sp. A BG-2022a | reverse complement strand
TCTTTTTTTGCGATTTTTCAAGTGGACTTTCCGGGAAAACTATAAAAGTTATCGATACGAATCCAACGCCATTATTTAAGTTAGGCAAAAACCTTTTCCAAACCCACCCAATGAAGCTCCATAGCTTGCAAGAAGTTTACCCTACGACCTTTTGAAATTTCGTCATTTTTGAGATTCTGGAAAAGTGGCCGGGGTAGGTCGAAAATTTTTTTTTTCCGTTTTTAACTCTTAAAAGGGTCTATTTAATCGAAAATTTTCTGCTGATTACGAATATGCCCGAGTTTTTGCCGAAAGCGCAAAATTAGACCGAGAAAATGGGAAAAACCCATCCTAGAATACTTTTTGGACATTTTTCTCTGCTGCAGATTACGGTAGCTGTCGTAGCGACGGAGGTTACGAATTCGCGCAGTGAACAAGTGCCAAATGACAAGTCAAAAAATATATTGATACTTCGGAAGGATGCAAGCGCAGTCGGTAACAACGGAGAAGGCGAGCCGCCGCGCCGCCAATGAGAAAATCGTTGAACTAAATTTTCTTGACGGTCGATAAGATTTAGAGCTCTGGTGGTACATTTTTGCAACATTTACGTGAATAAATTTCGAAACCCAATTTCTCCGCTATTTCTTCATCAAAATAGATGAAACAAAGCTCAAAATGTGTACTTTTGACCACTTCAGAGGCTTATGCTCGGTAAATTTGTGGAAGTGCAATACGATGGATCGTAGCTCGCAATTTCTCCCATGGTAACCACAATCTGCACAATTTTTTTCAAAATTTCAGTAAATGACGAGCATTTTTCTGTTAAAGCAAGCGTTCTGTGCACACTCAATAAATTTCGTTCCAATCGGTTGAATAGTATGGGATAAATTGGATTTAAAAATTTCGAGGTGGCAAGGAACGCGTTCGCCATTCCCTTAAATTCTGTCATTAAAATTGAAGGGTCTCCCGAATCCCTAACGATTTCATCATTTTTTATTTTCACTTAGTTTTTGACCTACTTAGTTTTTAAGGCACGTTTACTTTCAGACTTTAATAATTTAAACAAAAACATACATAGGTATACACGAGTTCGTGAATAAATATGACGTTTCCCACTTTCCCACTGGTAAGTAGGGAACACAAAGAAAAATGTAAATTTGCCTCCTTCATTTTTCCATCGTCCTCCTCTTCATCCCTGACCCACTCGAACGAAAGAGCCCCGATATATTTGCTTTGCCCTTCTCGAGCCGTTGAAATTCTTAAATATTCATCGCAAATGGCTCCGCCCCCTTGAGTAAGGTCATCAACGAATCCGTGGGTTGTGTAGAGCGACTTAACGATTTCCGCGTTCTTGCGATTGCGTTGTAAAGCTGGATCTTGTTTCTTTTTTTTTTCTTTCTGTTTTGTTTTTTTTTTGTTTTTTTCTTAATTTTATTATTATTCTAGAGTCTGCGAAGAGACAACCGAACTCCGTCGTTATAACCCATACCAATGAGCCTCTGTATCGCGCTCGAGATTCGTAAGTGCGCGTATTACGTCGAACAATTGAGCATAATTAAACGGGGTCAAGGAGATTGGCGTGCAAGAATAATCGAGCGTTCGTACCAACTGAGTACGTCACAAGTGAGGGAAATCTGAAGTCACGTTTTTCATTCCTCTTTAATTTTTTGTTGTTTTCAATTCTTTTATTTTTATTTTTATTTTTTTTTTTTCTATCGTTTGT
>JAPYZI010003551.1:0-12500 GCA_030523105.1 Ophioninae sp. A BG-2022a | reverse complement strand
TATGTTTCCATTGTTCGATACTTCAAAGCGTCGAATACACATAGAAACGTGCAACATTCGATTGGATGTACACGCACGGCTGAGTATTAGGTGTATACGATTTGCAGAGCAAACAGTGCATCAGTCATTCGCGGGACGAAATGAAAATTGATGCCCACGCATGCTCGCCTCCCATGACGAACGAGCGAACATTTTTTTTATCCTTCCACTCTTGCTTCATCCTGTTTTTTTTTAAATAAAAAATTTACGCTCGTGACCTTGAATTGGCTGATGAATTAATTTATTACTGGATGGATATATAAATCGTCGAAAATTTCACAAATTTTAAGAATTATTATTTTTGATACGTTTCTAATACACGAATTATTTTTAATCATAAATATTAATTTGAATAAATAAATTTCATGTATTTATAACTACCAAAATATTTATCAAATAATTCTAAAGTAATTTATATTTGATTTTTCAATTTATATAAATTAATGTCTCAATTATTTGTGAATTTTTAATTAAATAATTTATGATTTATAAATATTTGAATTTAAATTTGTCAATATCGCTGATATCATCTAATTTGACTTCAACTATTGAAAATAATTGAATTATCAAATTAACAGTGGATTATTATTTTAAATATTTATAAAGCTGAATATATGAATGATATATACTTCTAAATTCACGTTTCTCGTTTTCCCCATTTGGAGCCCCACTTTTTGCCCGACGATCCATCCAGTAATACCTCAATGGAAAGTGTTTGCGCATGCGTCCAGGAAATACACTAATGTCACGATATATCACGAGGAAAACGTCACGTGTCGTACATATGTTTTGGGTTGGTGCTGGTATGTCTCATAAAACGAGCAAATCATTGTCGAACACGTTATCGTTGAAAGCATCAGACGACCCCCCCCCCCCCCCTATTTCTGCTTGATAATATGGGTGGATATCGCTTTGGAATTCTTCGTGCAAACAATTGATAAATGAGAAAATGAAAGCGAGAAATCTTCCGTGTAAAGCTGATAGAGGAAGATAATTATTGTATCAGAGAATCAGTTAGTTCAAGTAACCCAAACAAACCCAATGATTTCACCATTAAAAAAACCATTATGGTAATAATAATAATTTAACACGTTCATTGCCAATACACTTCTCGAATAATTATTTTCCAATGATGAATATTATTGTGTTTAAATTTCTTGCCTTTATCTATATTGAAATTCAAAAAATTATAAAATTTAATAAATCCTCCATCGGCATTGAAAATTCCGTTGATCCTTGTGAAAATTCATTTTCCGAAGTGACATCAATAAAGAAAATAGTAATTGTTGGGAAAGGAGTCGAAAAGAATGAAAGAAGCGATAGAGGAAGCATTCCGGCAATTTCGAAAGTTTGGTGAAACCGAAACGACATCTGGTAGGTTGCTTGAGGCGAGATAACGTTTAGAGGTAGTGACAAAAGGTGTACTACAGCTGTGCTAAGAGGATTCCGGACGTTATCGTATTTCTTCTCGTTTTTTTCTATTTTCTTTTCTCCAGGCTTCCTCGGAGTTTGGCCGGCGAAATATTGAGAAGAATACGAGGGAAAAAAAAACATAATAAAAAACCCATCATTTTCGAGCTTGCAAATAGTTTTACTGCTTTAAAGGCATGACGTACACGCCACCGTCCACTTCGAAATTTTGAAAGCACTGTTCTCTCAAACGGCTGAACCAATCGGTACGAAATTTGTGGTGTGTATTTAGGACGATGGCACCGACGTTGTCCCAGTCGCCATTATCAATAAAAACGTTTCGTTATTGAGAAATCTCGGTTTAAAACTTTTCGACTATCTCTCTCGCACTCGTGTGTCACGTGATAATGTTCGTAACGCCTTTAAGAGGTCCTACGAAGGTTAGAGGAGGTCTTTCTTATCCATATCAGTAACAAGACTCTCAACCCAGGTTTGGGAATGACGCTGATATTGGAATTAGTCCATAAAACTTCCACCAGGTTTCTCACACTTACAATTTGTAAAAAGATCCACCATTATCGTTATCTGGATATCCAGAATCCTGGTAAATTAATTCGTAGCAACTGCCAAAGTAAGCAAGAACGTGTACGATCCTTTTAAAAGGACTTGTATTAGGTTTGGTCCAACGATTTTCCCTCATATCCAGTAAAAGCACCTTACCATTTTTCTTCCTTTATTTCTCCACCCACCACCGAACTCCACATGAATAAAGAGAGTCCAATGGAGCACATTGGGTTTTGCCAGAATGGTAGAGCTTTGGGGACAAAAGTTGAGCAAGAAAAACCGCTCGCCATGATCGTATTGGTTTGGCAAGAGACGCCATTTTTCTACCCGACAACCGCAAAACTAAACTCGTTTCTTCATCTCGTTAAAACTTGGGCTTTTGCTATTTGGTCTTTTTCATATATATAGATCTTTCTCTCTCTTTCTGTTGGCCAACTTACTTGCCCGGAGAGAGGAAATATTATTTAGATGGTTTCCGTACCGTCTCTTACCACCACCACTTTTCACCTGACTCACACTTTGACTCCACTCTGCCGTCTCATTTCTTCAGCTTCAATTTTTTTTTACCTTCGAGAAAAATGTTTCTTCGTCATCTCCTCTTTCCCTTTCTTCGTCTCTACAAACCCCCTTCTCCCTCCCTCCTCCTACAGTCCTATCCCTTCGAGACGTAATTTTCTTTTTTTTTCCTTCTCTCGTATTTCCTTTTCCTTCGCAATTCCCTTTTTACTAGGCTTTTCGCAATTTCGTGACGGCGGGGTACGAGGATCTTTGACTGGTTGTATTTTCCATCAGGGAGATGGAAGGACTACCATAGATTGAAAAAAAACTCGGTTGATGGGAACTCAGTAGAAAATAAATAGGCCAATTTTGAAAATTATTATCCAATTATTATTTTATTATTACGTCAAATCTAATTATCTACAAAATCGAATGATCTAAAATGTATTATTATCTAAAATCTTATTATATTATTATTATCTAAAATTATTTATGTACACACGAATTAGTTTCTTTTTTCTTTGGAAAATTAAAAAATCGAGGTGAATCCCAACAAGGTGAAACCCAAACAAACCCAAACAATTTTGTTTGTAAATAAAAAAATCTAAAAAAATGTCTACACAGTTTTTGTGATCCCAGTATGTTTGAAATAAAATTGAATAATTATGTAATTCTATTTTATAAATAATATGATTTTCGTTGCGTTCGTACGATGCAAATTTCAATGGCTTAAAAAATGTATTTGCAATATTTAAAAACAGGAGCTTTAAGGGGAGTAAAAAAATGTGGAGTGAATATTTGTTTACTCGGATAAATAAATTATTTGTTGGATAAGTGAAGGCGAGGGAGAGAGCAAGGGAAAAAGAGAGACATGTCTTTTATTTTTATTTAGCCTTTCTCCGTTTTATAATCCGTTTTGCAATCAAGTTTGAAATATTGAGATTGCCTGCTTGTGACCGGATCTCGTAGTATCAGGTGAAAATGGAAAACTGGAAAAATCGTGGTGCGATAAAGAGCAATTTTCCATGTGCATAAAATTGCTCTCCTATGCTTTCCAATTTGTAAAATATCGAGGGGGAAGCAATTTTGAACTCTATTGGGAGATCAATTGGTAGAGGCGAACGTAACCTGAAAAAATTTCACGATCGGTCATAAATTCTCGAACGATTTATTCTCGGGTGGAATTTTACGAATTTCGCTGTGCTTGCTCGCTGCCGTTCTTGCACAACGACTTGACGTGACTAATGAATCTCGATGGTATTAAATTCATATCGTCACTCTCTGTCTTCTGATGACGTTCAAGTCTGTATTCTTGGACAGTCACGAAAATCAATTTCTTCAAATTGATCAACATCTTTTTTGTACTATTTTGATCATTTTTACTCCGAAAAGAATTTTTAAGTTTTCGTTTCTTATCGCAAATTTTCGATCACAATTCACGATAAAAAAGATTTTCAAAATAATCTTTAAAAAAAAAGAGTGAAATAAAAAATGTAATTTAGAAAATAATTAAATGTTAATTTCAGCTAATTGTTTGATTTCTAATTTTTCATTTTTCATTAAAAAAACATTATTATTAAAAAAAATTAAATAGAATTATATTTTTTGTTTAAAAAGGAAAAAAGTGTAATTTAGAGCAATTTGTTAAAAAATCGAAATGTTTACTTTAAAAATAACAGAATAAAGTTTGAAGAATTCACAAAGATTTAAAAAATTGATTCAAGATTATAAAACTAAAAAAAGAATATGACAAATATCTTTAAATTTTGAAAATTGAATTCATGTCTTATAAAATTAAAAAAAAAAAACGAAAAAAAATGCAATAAATAAAAAAAGAATTCAAATTTAGAAGAAAAAATTCCAATCGAGCTGATGAATGAACTAGGTGATTGTGACACGTAAGATCGAGGCACAAAAATCGAAAGTACGCAAGAGCATATCAGGAGAAAAAAAAGTTCGTCGATTACAACCCTGGAGGCTGATTTTTTTCGTCGGCAATTTCCGATGGTCGTCGAAAAACAACGGCTTGGCGTTGCATCGAAAAAAAAAAGGGAAAAGGGAGAAGAAAAAGAAAAGCCACGAGCTCCTATTACGCTATTATTGGAAATTGCAGCCAAGAGATTGTTCGTAATAACTTTCATTGGACTGTTCATAAAATTCATCCTCCTTTTCAACCAGAATAAAATGAAGTTTTGCAAACGTACCAGTAAACTGTTCGTTTTTTTTTCTTTTTTTTTTTTGCTTTACTCTCCTCACGACCTTCTCAATTTCCTTCGCTCGATGGATCACGTTTCTTTTTTTCTTCTTGTTTTCCCACCGCATATAACCCGGCAATTTGCACAAACGTTTTGCACTTTGGCCGTTAGATGTTAACTTACTTTTAGTGTGTATACTGCTTCCATACGTACATCTACATATATATAGGGTGTCCTGATACAAGTATTCGAAAATTAAATTAGAAAAAAACGTACAAATCTTTTTTTCAACCTAACAGTCGGAGTACAGACACGAGAAAAATATCGACAAACAAAAAAAAAAAAAACTAAAACGAAACGAAGTGGTGCAGAAAAAAATTCGGAAAAATTCAAAAAAATGTACAATAAAAATTCGGAAAAAATATTCGAAAAATTCAGAAAAAAATCAGAAAAATATAGAAAAAAAATCAGACAAAAAATCGGAAAATTAAAAAAAGAAATGAAATGGAAGGATGCAGCAAGAAATCCGAAAAATAAAACTAAAAAATGATCGTTTTATCCTAGTTTTCTACTATCGAAGATTCCTAATTATTCCTAATTTTTTAATTAACCAAATATATCGAAAACATCGAAAAATAAAAATAATAAAAATTCATTGATAAAAAAATAACCTCAACACACTGACGGTAAAACAAAAATCTTAACCTTAGTTATCCACTATCTAAGATTAATTATTTCCAATTGGTGATCTCTGTGGATCCATGAATAGAAAAAAAATTGAAAAATTTCGTAAAATTCAAAAATTGTCATCGTTTGTAAACTGCTGGGAATGGCCAATTATTACACACATTTTCTTTCGCACCACTTGTTTCGGAACACATTGTATATTGACGGATGCATATATACATACAAACACACGCACGTATATATATATATATATATGGCTAATATATAAACTAGAAGAAAGGTTGAGTATTGTACGCGTCGTCGTAGTTGTCTCCTTGAAAACCCGTTAAACCAAACCATCGGGCTATTGTAGCTTTATGGCTGGGTAATGGCGTGCCGCGAATTGCACGAAATTACACGTTACCCCTGGCGCCCTCATCTTCACCCCTTTTCATCTCGGTCTCACTTCACAGAGTCTCTCATCTCCTGGCAAGTCAGTCTCTTTTGCGATCTCTTATCACTCTCTCTCTCTCTCTCTCTCTCTCTCTCTCTCTTTGTCTTTCACTCTTTTATTTTATTTCTTCTTTTTATTATTTGTATTTCTTATTTTTCTTATTTTTAGTTTAGTTTTTATTTTTGTTATTTTTAGTTTAGTTTTTATTTTTCTTATTTTTAGTTTCATTTTTATACTTATTATTTTTATTTTTATTTTTTGTTATTTTTATTTTTCCACTATATTTTACTTTTCCACTGCACTTTTTAAATTCAAGTTTAATTTCCGTTAATTTTACCTTTGTTCTATAATTTCTACAGTATTATTCGATTTCGTTTTCTTTTTTTTTTCGTTGTTAATTTTATTGTTCATAATAAATCATATGAATCAATCGACCGATCAATCAATTTTTCTCGCCCTTCCTCTCTCTTTCTCCCCTCTATCTTATTCCACCCAGCTGACCCTAATAAACCACTCCGTGAGCTTTTGCGGTCAAACAATGGAAGCCAATGAATCCCAAAGAATATTCATTCGGGAGATGAACACGTAAAAGCCAGTGAACCAGAAATTTACAAAGTTCACTGTCTCGTATAATCGTGGCACTTTTGTCACGAGGAAACCTGGGAAACAATAGTGAGGTTGTTGGGGGGAAGAGGAATGACGAAACAAAAAAAAAAAGGAGGGAAAGCTTTATTTTTGAGAAAAATTCGTTTGGGTTTTGGCTGAAAAACACGGGACCGGAAAAATTACTTGTTCGAATAACTAGACGTTGTAAAAAGTGAACCTTATTTTTAAAAACCGTATATAGTGACCCACGCGAAAAATGAGCCACCAGAAGTTGGTCAGGATGGTCGTAAAGAGAAGGAAGGGCAACATTAAACTCGACTACACGAGATGAGGCAGCGCGGAAAATATTTTTTCGTCGTTAGGATTTATATAACGTTACGGGTGCTCGTTAATCGAACAATGAATGTTGTACACGAATTGCGCAATGAGAAAATAAGTGAGATATATATCGCCTGCCGTGTCGTATTTTTCTTTTTCTCTTTATTCTTTATCTTTTTCTGTTTTTATGATTTTTCTTCCTCTCTTTTTCTTTTTCTCATTTTTTAAATTCGATTTTCCAATTGTTTCTTTATCTTTTTTTGTTTTTATTATTTTTCTTACTCTCTTTTTCGTTTTGTCTTTTTTTTAATGTGATTTTTCATTTTTTCTTTATTTTTTTTTTCTGTTTTTATTATTTTTTGTCTCTCCTTTTATTTTTCTCTTTTTGTTCATTTGATTTTTCATTTTTTCTTTATTTTTTTCTGTTTTTATTATTCTTTTGTCTCTCCTTTTATTTTTCTCTTTTTTTTGTTCATTTGATTTTTCATTTTTTCTTTATCTTTTTCTGTTTTTATTATTTTACATTCTCTCTATTCCTTTTTCTTCTTTCTATTTTTCAATTTGTCCTCATTGGAGCTGCACGCGCAATCAACGCGCATTGAATCGAAAATGAATAAGTGAGCGTGTGCGCGCTTGCGCAGGAAAGAAACCGAGCGAAGTAGGAAAAGGGTCGATGAATCGGACGAGAAAACGAATTCGAGTATATGCGGAAGAACGATAGCGTGAGCAAATTCGAGGCACTCGGTGAGGCTTTATCACGAAAGATAAGAGGTAATGGAGAGAGAAAGAGAGAGAGAGGGCGCCGGAATCGCGTTAGTTCATTTACGTTGATTTATTACGTATAGCGCACTTTAATTTCATTGTGCGCATTACAGACGCGTTATATATGCGCGGAGGAACGCGATTATGGAAAATGGGTTTATAATGCCGGGAGAACGCGGCTGTAAACGTTGTTTTTTATTTATTTATTTATTTCTCTGTCTTTTTTTTTGTTTTATTGGTTCTTTTATATACCGATGGAAGTGCGCGTGCATTCGTGATAATTATTTTATGCACACTCGTTATTACTGTAATTGGACAATTAATTAAATTATATTTACGATTTTATCATCGGAGAAAATTTACGGCCTTCGGCGAAACAAACTCGATTTTTCCTCGAACTATTTATCGGAGATGTAATATTCATTTCCGATTTCTTATTTTTGTTATTCTCAAAAATCACATTTTAAAAAATTGTAAATCGAATAAATTAAAACGATAAAAAATGTTGCCTGATTTTTGGAACGAAAATTTAGAAGACGTAATTTCGAAAAAGGGAAAAAGAACAAAATTATTTTCGTTGTATCCCAGTTATGCTAATTTCGATGTTTTTTTGCTTTTTAAATGAATTATTCTTATTGAGAAAGTAATTATTAATTCGTTGATTTTTTTATAAGACAAATATTTATTTATTTATATCTATATTTATTATTATTATTGCATAAATTTATATCTATCGAAAAGATTTTAATTTTTGATAATATCGAAAATTACTTTTTGCATACTTTTTGAAAATCGCTAATTAAAAATTGAACAATGCGGTTGCGAGATTTTGTGACTCAAATCTGATAAGGACATTTTTAAAAAAATGAAAAAAAAAAGAAACGATAAGGAAAAAAAAAACAAGAAATTATTCGCATTGGGTCTCAACGATGTAAATTTCAACGTCACTCAAATCTGACATCAGTAATTCTTCGTCAGGATAGTTTTCGCAACGCCAAGATCATATTTCAGCTGATCATATCCGGAAGTGTAAACTTGGGCGATTGTGCACGGTCACCGGAGCTCAGCTCATCAACTTTTCAGTTGCGACATCGTGACTTTGTAAAACGCAAATGATCTTGACTCTTGCATCGTTGAAACGCAACGAAAATTTATTATTTTTCTATTGAGTCCTCGTTTTCAGTATTCCGGAATATTTGTTTGCCCGTTTCGATTCGAGATTCCTAAACGACCAGTTTAAAAACCGATCGAAGAATTTTTTTGAAGAAAATTCGATAAAATGAATTCGACAAACTGAAACGAAAAAATATAATTTTTGTCGCATTCAAGAAATAAAAAAAAATAAATAAATAAATGTAAAGAAAAATATAAAAAAGAAGATAAATAAAAAGATAAATAAAATAAAATTTCAGACAATAAAAAAATGGAAGAAAAAAAAAGTTCTTGCAATTTCAATGTTTTATTTTCAAGCCCTTCAAGCTTCGTGCTAAAAAATTAATAAAACCGTGCATGAAAAGTTGAGCAAATTGAATTTTAAGCGTTGCAATTAAGGTTTACACGGAAAAATCGTTGGAGATGTTGATCGCCTGGAATTTCTTGGCATTTGTGAATCGCTCGGAGAGTGCACGGAAGAATGCAGAACAAAGTGGACGGTTTAATGCGTCTGTTGGAATCGTTGCGTGTATGTAAACGTAGTTGTGATCGCGAAGCTCCGACGTGCGTATCCGGCCTGTATAACGAAAGTGCAGCATGCACAATTGGTGTACCGCTCTTTGCACACAGTCACATATTTATACTCCCTCCCATGTATGGATGAGTAAGCTTTGGGAGTGAGATTTTCATGGCCTTTGGCTGTTTGCATCGCGATCCATAAAGTAATTGGGCGTGAGAGGAGCTAAACGACAATTTAGGGAGGCATTTGTAAAACAAACGTTGACGTATCGTGGAACGTCTGCAGCGAATAAGTTTGGAGCGCTGAACGTTTCGTGTCGTCCAAATAATGAATATAATAAAAGACAAACGAATCGTACGAATTATCGTCCGGATGAAAATTTATTTGTTAATGGAAATATCGATGTTTAAAAAAATGAATGTTGTATATCAATATTGTATATAAGTATTTAAAAACATGTATTTTGGAAATTATATGGATTTATTGAGGTTTAGAATTATTGCTGATTAATTCGTTACAATAATTTTGGAAAAAATCATTTTGATTTTTTACCCATCAGTGTTGAATACATATTTTTGTAAGTATCGAATTGTTGAATGGGATTTGTTTAAATGATTTCTGAAATTTTGCAATATTATTTTATCAAATATTATTGAATATTTGAATAATTGATTAAATCCTTCAATAGTGTTTCATAAAATATTATTAAATCTTTAAATAATTAATGAAACCCTTAAATATTATTTCATCAAATATTATTGAATTCTTAAATAATAAATGACATTTTTAAACATTATTTCATAAAATATTATCATATCTTTAAATAATTAATGAAATTCTAAAATATTATTTCATTAAATATTATTAAATCCTTAAATAATGGACGAAACCCTGAAATACTGAATTTTATGAATCCTTGAGTTGTTTCATCAAGAACTATCGTTCGTCAAATTTTCACGAATTTTGATGATTTTTTTAATTATCAATCGAGTAAGAACTAAAAAATGAAATTGGAAGGAAAAGGGAACGGGTGGCTTACTGGAAAACGCAATTGTTCGATTTCGTCGATATCCACGAGGAAATGTAAAGCGCTCGTTTATGTGTACGTGGCGTGTTGCCGGGATCGATAAAACCAGAAAGGAGCTGCTACAAAGTAAATGATAGCTGTCGTTCCATTCGTCTTACCATGTGTCGTGAATCGTTACACAGTGCATTAACTCAATGACGCAAAATGACGTATGTGTATTTCCAATGGATTTAGCGCAATCAGATATTCCATTTGATTTCGTAATACATTGTAAATTTATGTATATGTATACAGAAACGACGGAAATCGGGCGCCTCATTATCCCGACCTCGTAATTATGTATGATTATGATATATGACATCCAACTTCGTTGAATCCCATGTTGCGATTTATCTTTACTAAATTTGAGAAACAAGGGAATTATACGTTAAACCTCCATCGAGAAATTTCTTGAAAACTTGATTTTATTTCATACGCTAGATGTTTTTCGTTTTTTTATAATTTTTAATTTTTTTTTTATTGAAAATTATTTCGAGGTCTGATCAACATTAAAAAGTAATTAATCGATTGAAACGTTCTGAATAATTAGTAGCGAATAAAAAATATCGAACAAGGAAAAATAATTAATAATCAAAATAATCGAGTGATAACAATTCAATTTTTTCGAATTTTAGGATTCAGGTATTTAAATTCGACAATTTTTTCGATATATCCTATTTTTACGAAATTTATAGTGCAAGGAATTTTCACGTTTAAAATTGACCCAGGAATTTTTCAAAACGTGATTTTATTTTAATAGTTAATTGTTTTATTAGTTAATTGTTTTCTATATTCATTTTTTTTGGTAAAAAATTAACGCGAGGCGTACGCAATATTAAAAAGTAATTACTCGAATGAAAAATCCCAAATAATTAATAACAAATCATAAATTATCGAAGGACATGGAAAAATAATTGATCGAGAGATAAGATTTCAATTTCGTTAAATTTTAAAATTCAGGCATTTAACTTTGCTCATTTTTGTATTATAACCTCATTTTCAAAAATTTAAATTGCCCGAGAATTTCACGTTAAAAATGTACCTAAAAATTTTTCCAAACGTGATATTCTTATAACATTTTTTTTTTTTTTAATATTTCAATCGTAAATTACTATGACGAATGAGAACCAAAAGAAAAAAAAATATTCGAACGCCAAAGTTCGTCTCAATGATAAAAACGTTCTATTTGACAAAACGAGGGTTAATGATAATGAAATAACGATCCAGAGGTTAATTAATTTAACGATCGTTCGCGTTAGAAATAATCATTTGAAATTTGTCAATTTGCGCGGAGATATCTTAATTAGCAACGACCGAGGACTAATTAATGAAATTCAACGTAGAATCCAGGAGTTTCAGTCGTCTCTCGTATTCTCTCGTCGTCATCAGATAACGAAATTTTTTTTTTCTTATTATTCGCTGCCCGAATAGAAAATGGCAGGGATCTGATACATGTATTTTGCTTCTGAATAGTTCAAGCGAATTTCGTACAGTCACGACGGGAGGAAAGACGAATCTCGAGTATTCTCATCGTGTCTTAATTAAAAAAAAAAAAAAAAAAAAAAAAAAAAATATTAAAGAAAGAAACGTGGAGTGGACGAATTATAATTAACGCGGAATATTCTTTTTTCTTTTTTCGCTCGCTAATAACACACCGAGTTCATCGAATAAAGCCATCCTTTCCGTCTCGTCTTTCGTCATTGAAGTTAATTGAATTATTACGAGAAGAAAGCTGTCAATTATCTCCAAAGTTCGAAATTATTCGTCTCGTCTTGAAAAAAAAATAAAATAAAATAAATAAATAAATATTCTAAAAAGAAAAAACAAAAATGAATTTCTTACGAGCTCGAAATAATTCCCGAAGTAATTTAAATTTCAATCGCTATACGCGATATTGTTACGTATTATTAAATTTCGTATTGGTAAGCGTTATTCAATATACCATTAATAATACAAATATGTCGCGTCTGCTGGGTTACGCCGGTTTGATAAATCGTCAATTTCTCGTCCCCTCGATTCAATAACACAATATCGAATCAATTCGGTTGTGCATTGTTCGTATTAAAGATACACTAGGGGAGGGGTGTTGGGTCACCGTCCGAATATCGAGAAATTCCGTTTCGAAACTCCCCACCTCGAAACCATTCCCACCATCAAAATCTTCGTTCCCCCCGAATAGATTATACGTTTTTCTACTCGTTTTTTTTCATCGGCGACGATATAATTATGCAACGAAAAAAAAAAAGAAAA
>JAPYZI010003550.1:0-17338 GCA_030523105.1 Ophioninae sp. A BG-2022a | reverse complement strand
AGGGGATTGATTGTGGGAGAATGAACCATAGAGAGATGGAAGTTTGGTGATGCAGTTCTTTAAGGATTGGTCAGTTGGGACTGTCGATAAGAATTGGTTTGTATGATTGGTCGCAAAGAAGTGTGATTCTACGTACGTAGCTTTGATTCAGAGAATAGGCTTCGTTCGTTCCTCATATGGAATGGATTATATCAGAGAGTGGAGGAACCTTTGTGTCGACTCTTGGCGTTTGCGAGTTCGATATTTGATATTTAAACACGGGCGAATGTGACTCGAATTTTATAATCATAATGATTGCTCATATCAGGTATTATATATGGGGTTACGGAGAAAGAGACCGGATGTCTTTATGATTTCGCGAACGCAGAGAAGCTTGTATTACGTATTGTGATGTCCCTGGCTGACTACACTACCATCTTACGGGAGGGCGAGGGAAAAAGCAGGGGAGAAAAGGGCGCAAAATAAAATACAAAAGAAATTCCAGCAAACTATTAAACGGGGGCGGGGGCGGTTCGTACACGTGAGGGTGGCACTAAGTCCAGGGGTCAGTCGCAACGCGATCAACTCGCGCACAGTGGGACTAACTCGGCGGTCGCAAATTATACAAAATAAAAATTGAAACAAATAAAAAAATCAAAACGCAAATACGCGATGGTTCGGTTGGGCGCCAGCTCCCGACAGGGAGCAATTCGCAACACTCACATAGCGTCATAAATAATATTTCGGACGCTATGTTAACATTTTTCGGCTCTTAATTCGAGCTGGCCTTGCTTCGAAGTCGAAGCAAGGCTTTGTTAACCTTCGCGAAGGTCGCTCGTCGGCCGGCTTGGGACTCGCGCGTGCGGCGAGTGTCGCACTCAGGGAGCCGGCGGACGAGGGACTTCGCTAGGTGAGGGGGGTATGGGAGGGGAAGGGCGCGATGGAAAACGGCTTGATCTTGGGCGTAAAAGGGCGACTCGATTTTAGGGGGGAACACGCACGGAACACGCAAAGTATGCACTCGATTTATCTCGCGACGATTTAAAAGAAAAAGAAAAAAAGCGAAATGGGGAGAAGACTCGATATAAAAAAAAAGAAGATATAGACGGGGGTACGCGAAAAATTCGGGGAACTCAAAGCGGGAGGGAATTGGGGGCGAGCCACGCAAGAAAAAGAGGGACTTACCGGCGTTGACTCTCAGCTATAAAAAAAAGAAAGACTCTGGCCGGGTCGTCCTCGCTCTCCCACATACTTCCTTCCACACGCTCAAAAGAAAAAAAAGAACGAAACAAAAAGGATAAAAATAACCTAAAAGGAATCGGAAAAAACGCAAAGAAACCACTCGAAAACTACTAGACTAAGAAAAGGAAAAAAAAGGAACGCTATTTTGCTCAATATTCTGGATTTGCTCGCAATCGCTCGGAGGCTCGATGCTAAATGACGAATCCTTTCGTCTGCATCCGCGTGCTCGCCGAATTCATGAAATTTTTCGAATTCGGAAAAGGGCTTGATGGGCGTCTCGGTGGATGGCAGCACCTCCCGCGCGGGCAAAGATAATTTTCGGGGAAAATCGATAACGGGTCGATATCGTAGTAATGTAGGACGGGTAATGAAGGGCGGGTAATTATCGATTTCTGGGATCGGGGGAAATAGGGCTCCGCTCTATCGATGACATCACCGGGCGACGATGGATGGCAGCAGCGTGACGATGCGGACTTGATCCCGCGACGGTGCGGCTCTCTCTATCTCTCTCTGGCTTTTATACGTGGCTCGGGCGGCGGTTTCTCCCGCAGCCTCGCACCGTTGTGCTTGTCGGAGACTGTCGAGGACTGGCGGCGGATGGCTCGGCGTCTCCGCGGGATGGGAAACTCCCCGCGGAGGGACTGTGGCTTGATGCGGAGAGGAGAGAGGGGCGGTAAATCCCTGGCGGGGGGGATTACGTTGGTGGCTGGTCCAAGGATGGCTGCTGATTGCATTCCCGGATACTCTCGAGCGGGGGAGGGGGATGGCAATTCTGGGAAGGGAGGGGAGGGCTGCGGAGATTCGTATTGTGGAGGACTCCCGCGTCGTCGATGGCCGGGCTTAGCCTAGTGTACATAATTTCCCGGGCCTCGCCGGACCACACATTTTCACGGCTTATCATTCCAAAATTGGAAAAGCGCGAAGGAGGGGGGGGGGAACGGGGGGTTGTAGTGCGTGGGGGAAAGGGGCTTAAGGGGTTTGTTTGGGGGGCCAGCGTCGAGCCTGCGAGAATCTGTGACGCAACGTCACAGTATAAATGATTGTGGGTCGAAGGTTGTGCTGAAAGGCTCCACGTGACGTTCAATATGGAATGCAGATTTTTTTTTGGTATAATTGTCCATGTTGCCGTGGGATGTGACAATTTTCACCCAAACATACATTTCGGCATAGTTTTCGGCAAAAACACCATTTTGACACTATTCAAATGGATTGTTATTGTAGGTGACACGAAAACGGAAATCGGCGAGAAAATGCAGTAACTCACCCTATTTCGCTGATTTTGACGGCAAAATCACGAGATAGGTTAGGAACCTGTCACGTTGAAACAATTCGAGTGAATTTTCGGAAAAAACATGCATTTCGTCATAGTCTTCGGCAAAAACATAATTTTGATACTATTTCAACGGATTGTTATTGTAAGTAACATCAAAAAGTGAAATCGGCGAGAAAACGCGGAAGTTCGCCCGATTTCGCCGATTTTGACGGCAAAATCGCGAGATAGGGGAAGAATCTGTCACGTTGACACAATTCGATTTGATTTTCAACCAAAATTGCATTTTAGCATAGTTTTCGGCAAAAACACTATTTTGACACTATTCAAACGGTTTGTTATTGTAAATGACGCGAAAACGGACAACGACGAGAAAATGCAGGAATTGGCCCTAATTCGCCGATTATGAAGGCAAAATCGCGAGATAGGTGAAGAAACTGTCACGTTGAAACAATTCGAGTTATTTTTCGAAAAAAAAACATGTATTTTCGAGGTGTTTTGGGCAAAATCACCATTTTGACACTAATTCACCGGATTTTCATTATAAGCCGCACGAAAACGGGAAATCGGCGAGAAAATCCGAAAATTCGACCGATATCTCCGATTTTTACGGCAAAATCGCGAGATAGGGGAAGAATCTGTCACGTCGACACAATTCGAGTTATTTTTCAACGAAACGTGCATTCCGTCATAGTCTTCAGCAACAAGACAATTTTGACGCTATTCAAACAGATTGCTATTGTAAGTGCGTAGTAAACGGAAATCGACGAGAAAATGCAGGAATTCGCCCTATTTCGCCGATTTTGACGGAAAAATCGCGAAATAGGTGAAGAAACGGTCACGTCGACACAATTCGAGTTATTTTTTCGAAAAAAACATGCATTTTCCAGTTGTTTTCGGCTAAATCATTAATTTGATACTAATTCACCGGATTTTCATTAAATGTCGCACGAAAACGGGAAATCGGCGGGAAAACCCGAAAATTCGACCGATATCGCCGATTTTTACCGCAAAATCGCGAGATAGAGGAAGAATCTGTCACGTTGACACAATTCCACTTATCTTTCGAACAAAACGTACATTTTCGCGTAGTTTTCGGCAAAAACATCATTGTTACACTTTTCCAACGGATTGCTATTGTAAGTTGGTGGATATCGTACAATTTGACCAACGTGTTCATATTCAACTATAAAAGTGAAAACTCGATTGCACTCCTTTACACGTTTACTTGTTTCACGAAAACTCGTCTGTTTGATAGAATGTTGATTTTGTTCCTGGCAACGCCAAAGCTTTCATACATTCTCGGTTCCTCCTCTTTATAGGATGTATAAATAAATGTTCTCCAAAAGTTACATTTGTTCCCGATTTCTTCATCGTTAATATCTGCCTACTCTAACAGGTTATGGGCCCAGGTAATACGCGAATGACGATAAAGAAAATTCGGAGCTTTAGTGAACTTTAACTGTTCGGGTATGTGTGATCTAATGACGATAACGAGAAAATACGAAGTATCGAAGTTCATCTAAAAGTGAATAATAATATTCACCATGGCCAACACGAACTTGATAAGTTCAACTCGAATTGAGCTTTTAACAAAGCACAATTATGACACGTGGAGAATTCAGGTCGAAGCTCTCTTGATAAAGAATGACACCTGGCCTTACGTTAGCGGTGCCATTCGGATGCCTGCCATTATCGGGGAAGGTAATACGCTCAGAGCAGTCCAAATTGCACGAAAGAATTGGTGTGCTCAAGATCCAAATGCGAAAAGCGACTTGATCTTATCGATCAGTCCAACGGAGCTCAGGTACATCCGAAATTGCAGCACGTCGAAAGAAGTGTGGGATCGACTGAAAGGAGTATACGCGTCTCAGGGTCCAATAAGAAAGGCTACCCTCTTGGAACGATTATTAATGAGAAATATAGACGAGAACGACGATGTAAGAGATTATTTATCGCAATTCATGGATACAGTGGATAAATTGCACAACATGGACGTCGAAATCAACGGCGATCTCCTATCAATAATGCTCTTACACAGCCTGCCAGGTACGTTTGACAACGTTTGTTGCGCAATGAAGTCGCGTAACACCCTGCCGGATATAGATACTCTAATGATCAAATTCACAGAAGAGTTCGACAGTAAGATTCACAAAAACGTGGAAACCACGCCAAACGTCCTATTCTCGAAGCAAAAATCATTTAAATCGCACAATAATGTCCCCAGTTATGCTAACTTGACTAGCAATCAGAAATTGAGATGTTTTTATTGTAACGAAACGGGACATAAAGCGTCCGACTGTTTCAAAAGTAAAAGAGAATCTCGGGATTCAAACGCAGCGAGCGAATGTTTTCATATGGGCGAGGTACATCAAGCCTTTGCAAATAAAGCACGCGTAATGGATCAAAAATGGTGCCTTGATAGTGGTTGTACCTCTCATCTTTGTGAAGATCCTCATTTATTCAAGAATTCTTGCAAAACTTAAAGCGGTATTCGATTAGCAAACGAGGCAATGACAAAAGCTACCGCCTGATGTGGAGTGAACATAACCACGTCAAATAGGAATACAAATAAAAAAATTACGCTCGAAAATACACTTTATGTACCGGATCTTCGCACAAATTTGCTATCTATCGCTAAGATCGTCGACAAGAACCACGAGGTTCGATTCTCTCGCGAACATGCATACATCAGGGACGTCAGTGGAAAAGTAAAGATGATAGCTGATCGTGAGCGTGATTTATTTTACTTACGAGGGAAAATGAACATAACGTGTTCAATGAACACAACGTGTTCATTTTGGGAAAATGAACACAACGTGTTCATTTCCCCTCGTAAGTACTACAGGAGACTCAAATGACGATCGAAGAGGATGGCATCGATGACTCGGACATCTAAATTGGAAGGACATGACGTTCATGATGCGAAATAATGTAGTGTCAGGACTAACATTCAATGGAAATGGTTTCCCTCCACAGTGCGAAATTTGTGCAATTGGCAAATTTTCGAAAGCCCCCTTTCCGAAACGCGATGAGAGATCATCGAATCTACTCGAAATAGTACACACGGACGTGTGTGGTCCCATTCAGACTGAATCCCAAGGAGGTACCCGGTATTTTCTGACATTCACTGATGACTATATTCGTTGGACTGTGATTTATTCCTTGGAGAGTAAGTCCCAGGTCGCTTCGAAATTTCTCGAATTTAAAAACTACGCAGAAACACAAAACGGCAAAAAGATCAAAGCGCTTCAATCGGACAACGGAAAAGAATTTAATAACTCAGCAATGAATGAAATATTGAATAAGGCTGGAATTCAGCGACGGTTGACAACCACCTACACGCCCGAACACAATGGACTTGCAGAAAGGAAGAATAGAACGCTTGTCGAATCCGCTCGCTGCATGCTGGCTGATTCAAAGCTAACCGCAAATTACGTTACAAAACCGATGCGTCACGAAGGTTTTAGGCACAAAAAACCCCTTTTGAGATGTAGGCTGAGAAACGTCCTAATGTCACACACTTGCGAAGGTTTGGAACGAAGACGTACATTTTAAACAAGTCTCCAAATAGGAGCAAATTCTCGCCAAGGGGAATCGACGGTATACTTGTCGGATACTCTTTAACATCGAAAGGATATAGAGTGTGGATACCATCCGAGAAGAGTATCCACATAACGCGGGACGTCAAGTTCTTTGATGAAATTCAGACCGAAGTCGACAGGCAAGATCGAGTGGAAAGTACCTCCAACGATCCGTTCACGAGCCTGAACGATCCGCAAAATCCAACGACGATTCGAGAATGTGAAATCGGCAGCAATGAACAACCACAAAAGGATTTCAACGATATTCTCGAAAATCGGGAATATGGCTTGGAACACGAGGAATCGATCCGCGAAGAAGATTTTGACGTCGGAATCGTCAACGAACCTGCCAGACTTCAGGACCAGCTACGACGGGGTCCCGGCCGACCTAGAAAGATAATGACATGAGAACCAGGTCGACTAGCCAAACAATACAATATGATATCTGTCGAAATCAATTCACTCAGAGCTGAAATAGCAAGCGAGTCATCCGAGGATGAGTATTTTGATTGTGAATTCGTAAATGCGGGATTCAACGTGTGCGAGATTCAATTTCGTGAAGCTGTGACTGGCCCGGATAGGGATGAATGGCTGAACGCGATATATTCAGAGATAAACAGTCTCGTTCTGAATGGCACTGTTAATATCGTTACAAAGCCCAAGGATGCGAGAGTTATAAAATTCAGAACAGTCCTGAGCAACAAGCTCGATGCTAACAGGAATCTTGACCGAAGAAAGGCTCGTGTAGTGGCGAAGGAATACACATAACGCCAAGAAATTGAATTTTTCGAAACTTTCGCTTCGGTAGCACGGCTGGGATCTCTGAGGTTGTTAATAGCTTTGGCCGCAAAATTCGACCTTAAAATATCGCAACTGGATATCGAAACTGCATACCTAAATGGTAAAATGTATACTGAGGTATTCATCGAAATGCCAGAAATGCTACGTGAAATGCTGGAGCGAATAATGTCTCTCGAAAAGGACGCCAACATTCTGAAACGAGCACACACCCTTTTGAAGAAAATGGAGGGCTCAGGTAATGTGTGTAAATTAAATAAGACCCTCTATGGACTACGTCAAGCTGGACGACAATGGCACACGGTATTGGATGAAAAACGCCGGGCTAACGCCCATACATGCCGATCCGTGCGTCTACATCGACAAGGGAAAATTGACCATCGTTTTATTCTACGTCGACGATACTCTAATCATTACCAACGACAAGGTCAAGGAAAATTAAATCAAGGACAAACTGAGGAAATCATTTAAGATAAAGGACCTCGGCCCTGCAAGATTTTGTCTAGGTATAGAGATTCGACGCGAGACCAACAAGGTATGTCTGTCTCAAAGAGGCTATGTCAAAGGAATTTTGAAAAGATTCGGCATGGACGATTGCAAACCTGTCAGTACGCCAATTGCAGCTGATGCAAAACTGACGAAGGTTTCCAATTCCAAAGGTGAAGAGAAGGAAGAAGTTCCATATAGAGAATTGGTGGGTGCTTTAATGTACGCAGCTATCGGAACACGTCCCGATATCGCACATGCGGTGAGTATCTTGAGACCATTCAACTCCTGCTATAAAAGGGAGCATTGGATCGCTGCAAAAAGAGTACTACGGTATCTACATCGAAGCTCGAATTACGAGTTGGTTTTCAACAAGGATGATTTATGCCTACAAGGTTTTGTCGATGCCGATTGGGGAAATTGCACACTTGACAGACGTTCGTATACGGGATACGCCTTTATACTATGCGGTGGAACGATAACATGAGAATCGCGAAAACAGCGAACTGTCGCGCTTTCTTCAACTGAGGCTGAGAATATGGCCATCGCAGAAGCAACAAAAAAAGCCTTCGAGTGACGTCGTGGTGTATAACGACAATCGAGGCGCCGGTCTATTAGCTGAAAACCCCGTGTTCCACTCCAGATCCAAACACATAGCCATCAGGCATCACTTCGTGCGTGAAGCCATCAAAGATGGTGCATTGAAAATAGCGCATCGAGGAAATGGTTGCCGATATTCTCACCAAAGCATTACCCGTGATCAAAGATTCTCGATGCATCACTTGTCTGGGACTTCAACCAAAATGAACACTCTACGGCACAAATTGTAGAGGGCGTGTTGGATATCGTACAATTTGACCACCGTGTTCATATTCAACTATTAAAGTGCAAACTCGATTACACTCCTTTACACATTTAATTGTATCACGAAAATTCGTCTGTTGGATAGAATGTTGATGTTGTTCCTGGCAACGGCAAAGCTTTCATTCGTTCTCGGTTCCTCCTCTTGATAGGATATCTAAATAAATGTTCTCTAAAAGTTACATTTGTTCCCAATTTCTTCATCGTTAATATCTGCCTACTCTAACATAAGTAATACGAAAATGGGAAATCGGCGAGAAAATGCAGAAGTTCGCCCGCTTTCGCGGATTTTGACGGCAAAATCGCCAGATAGGGGAAGAATCCGTCACGTTGACACAATTCGAGTTGATCTTCAACCAAACGTGCATTTAGGCATAGTTTTCGGCCATTTTGACACTATTCAAACGGATTGTTATTGTAGGGACACGAAAACGGAAATCGGCGAGAAAATGCAGGAATTTGCCCTATTTCGCCGATTTTTACGGCAACATCTCGAGATAGGTAAAGAAACTGTTACGTTGAAACGATTGGAGATATTTTTCGAAAAAAACACATTTTCGAGGTCTTTTCGGCAAATTCACGATTTTGATGCTAATTCACCGGATTTTCATTATAAGCCGCACGAAAACGGGAAATCGACGAGAAAATCCGAAAATTCGAACCATATCGCCGATTTTGACCGCAAAATCGCGACACAGGAGTCTAATACTTTACGCTAACGCATTTCAACTTATTGTTCGACTAAAACATGCATTTTCGCGTATTTTTCGGCCACATCATTATTTTGACGCTAAGTTAACCTATTTTCATTGTAAGTGACATGAAAAAGGTAAGTCTGCAAAAAAATCCGAAAATTCGACCAATTGCGTCGATTTTTACCGCAAAATCGCGAGATTGGGAAAGCGTCTCTCATGTTTACAGAATTCGACGTATTTTTCGACCAAAAGATACATTTTCGCGTAGTTTCCATTAAAATCAAGACTTAGATGCTAATTTACATGATTTTCAATATGAATGGCACGAAAACGGCAAGTCGGCGAGAAAATGAGTCAATTCGGCCGATATTGGCGCTGTTGACGTCGAAATCGTGATATAGGTGAAGAATGTGTCACGTTAACACGATTCGGCTTTTTTTTTTTGACCAAAACATGAATTTTCGCGCAGTTTTCGGCGAAATCACCTTTTTGACCCTATTCTCACGGATTGCTATTATAAGTTACACGAAAAAGGGAAAGTCTTGAGAAAGTGCGGAAGTTCGGCCGATTTTGGCGGCAAACTCGCGAGATAGGGGGAGAATCTGTCACGTAGACACAATTCGACTTATTTTTAGACAAAACATGCGTTTTCGCGTAGTTTTTGGTAACATCGCCACTTTGACACTAATTTAACGGATTTTGATGGTAAGTGACACGAAAACGGGAAATCGGCGACGAAATCCACATATTCGTCCGTTATCGCCAATTTTGCCTGCAACCTCGCAAGATAGGCGAATAATATGTCACGTTGACACGATTCGATTTATTGTTCGGCAAAGCGATGCATTTTGGCGTAGTTTTCTGCAAAATTACCTCTTTGACACTATTCTAACGGATTGTTATTGTAAGTGACTCGAAAAAGGGGAAATTGGCGAGAAAATGATTAAATTCGCCCGACTTTGGCATAGTTTTCGGCAAAAACACCATTTTGACACTATTCAAACGGATTGTTATTGTAAGTAACACGAAAAAGGGAAATCGGCGAGAAAATGCAGGAATTCACCTTATTTCGCCGATTTTGACGGCAAAATCGCGAGATAAGTGAATATTCTGTAACTTTTACACGATTCGACTGATATTTCGACTAAAAAAAGGATTTTCGCGTAGTTTTTGGCAAAGTCAACATTTTGGCGCTAATTCAACGGATTTTCATTGCAAGTTACAGGAAAACGGAAAATCGGCAAGAAAATCCGAAAATTCAACCGATATTATCGCTTTTGATCGCAAAATCGCGAGATAGGGAAATAACCTGTCACATTGAATCAATTCCACTTATCTTTCGGACAAAACCTGCAATTTCTGGTAATTTTCGGCAAAATCACCATTTTGAACCTATTCTAATTGCCTTTAATCGTAAGTGACACGAAAAAGGGAAATCTGCGGGAAACTGTTCTCAAAATCGGTGAAATCGGGCGATATTACGCATTTTCTGGCCTATTTCCCTTTTTCGTATCACTTACAATGATAAACTATCAGAATAGTATCAAAGTGGTCATTTTACCGAAAACTATGCGCAAATGCAGGTTCTGTTCGAAAGATACGTGGAATTGTGTCAATGGGACAGATTCAATGTTTTGGTCGAGAAATAAGTAGAATTCTTTTAACAAGACTGATTCATCCCTATCTCGCGATTTTGGAATAAAAATCGTCGAAATAGGGCGAATTTTCGCATTTGCTCGTCAATATCTCGTTTTCGTATCAGTTACAATGAAAATGGCGATTTTGCCGAAGACTACGCGAAAATGTACGTTTTGTTCGAAAGATAAGTGGAATTGTGTCAACGTGACCGATTCTTCCGCTATCTCGCGATTTCGCGGTCAAAATTGGCGATATTGGTCGAATTTTCGGATTTTCTCGCCGATTTCCCTTTTTACTGCCACTTATAATAGAATTTCGGTACATTATCATTAAAATTGTAATTTTTATGAAAACTCCGCGAAAATGAATGTTTTTTTTCCGAAAAATAAATGGAGTTGTGTCACTGTGACAGATTCCTCACCTGTCTCGCGATTTTGCCGTCAAAATCGGGCGAATTTTTCAGACTGTCTCGCCGATTTCCCGTTTTCGCGTCACTGACAATGTAAATCCATTAAATTAGCGTAAAAATGGTGATTTTGCCGAACGCTGGGCGAAAATCCATGTTTGAGTCGGAAAATAAGTCGAATTGTATTAATGTGATAGATTCTTCACCTATCGCGCGATTTTGCTATCAAAATCGGCGATATCGGTTGAATTCTCGGAATTTCTCGCCGATTCCCCGCTTTAAAGCCACTTACAAAGTAAATCCGGGAAATTAGCATAAAAGTGGTCATTTTGCCGAAAACTCCGCGAAAATGAATGTTTTTTTTCGAAAAATGAATCTAGTCGTGTCAACGTGACAGATTCTTCACCGATTTCGCGATTTTGCCGTAAACATCGGTGAAATCGGGTGAATTTCCGCATTTTCTCCTAGATTTCCGTTATAGTGTCACTTACAATAACTATCCGTTGGAATAGTGTAAAAATGGTGTTTTTGCCGAAAAATACACCCAACTGCACGTTTTGTTCGAAAGGTAAGTGGAATTGTCTCAACGCGACAGATTCTTCCCCTATCTCGCGATTTTGCGAGCAAAATCGGCGGTAGCGGTCGAATTTTCCGATTTTTTCGTCGATTTCCCTTTTTCGTGTAACTTACAATGAAAATCCGTTACATTAGCGTCAAAATGGTGATTTTGCCGAAATCTGCGCGAAAATCCATGTTTCCGTCGAGAAATAAGTAGAATTGTGTCAACGTGACAGATTATTTCCTTATCTCGCGATTTTGCCGTCAAAATCGGCGATAGTGGTCGACTTTGCGGATTTTCTCGCCGATTTCCGGTTTTCGTGTTACGTATAATACAAATCGGGTAAATTCGCATCAAAATGTTGATTTTGTCGAAAACCACGCAAAAATGGATTTTTTTTCAAAAAATAACGCGAATAGTGTCGACGTGACAGATTCTTCACCTATCTCGCGATTTTGCCGTCAAAATCGGCGATAGCGGTCGACTTTTCTGATTTTCTCGGCGATTTCCCGTTATCGTATCACTTACAATGGAAATCTGTTCAATTATCGTCAAAATGGTGATTTTGCCGAAAACTATGCGGAAATGCATGTATTGCCCGAAAGATAAGTGGAATTGTGTGAACGTGACAGATTCTTTCCCTATCTCGCGATATAACAGGCAAAATCAGCGATATCTGTTGAATTTTTATATTTTTCGCTGATATCCCGTTTTCGTGTTACTTACAATGAAAATCCGTTACATTAGCGTCAATTATCGCTTTTTTACGACGATGCGTTAAACATCGACCACATCGGTCGAATTTTCTAATTTTGAACGCGATTTTGATGAAATATTTCGCATTTTCTGGGAAATTCCCATTTTCATACGAGATTATCTGAACCTAATTTGAAGTAACAAGAATCCGCGAAATCGGAGTGACAATGCCGAAATTCCCCCGATTTCGACGTTGTTGTACGCATAATCGGCTGATACACGAATCTCGCACTTTAACGTCATTCGACAGACTTGTGGACCACATCAACATCTTCCATCAGTTTTATGCAAACGATGCATTTTCAGCCGATATTAACTTATCCACATCGAAAGTACGACGAAACAGCCAAATCTGTACCGGAAGACGAAAATCCACCCGATTTCGTCGATACTCAACGCTAAATTGCGAAAAAAGCGAATCTATCGCTTTGACATCATTCTACAGTCTTTCCGACGAAAACCAGCATTTTCTATCAGTTTGAGTCGCAATCGGCGTTGTGACGCGAAGTTATCTTATGCCCATTGAAAGTACGACGAAACAGCGAAATTGGGTTCAAAGTACGGAAATTCGCCCGATTAGGTCGATGTTTAACCAACGTCGCGAGATATGCGAATCCGTCGCTTTGCCATCATTTTAGTCTTTCCAATCGAATCCAGCATTTTTTATCAGTTCGACCCTAAATCAGCGTTTTGACGCGCAGTTATCACATTACCATTGAAAGTACGACGAAGCAGCGAAATCTGTATGAAAATACGAAAATCCGCCCGATTTCGTTGATGTACAACGCAACGTCGCGAGATACGCGATTCTGTCGCTTTCCCATCATTCTAAAGTCTTCCTGACCAAAACCAGCATTTTCCATCAGTCCGAGCCGAAATAAGCGTTTTGACGCGAAGTTAACACATTCCCATTGGAAGTACGAAGGAACAGCGAAGTCGGCGTTAAAATATGAAAATTCGTCCTACTTGGACAAAGTTGTACGCAGAATCACTAGATACGCAAATCTGTCGCTATGACATCATTCTAGAGTCTTTCCGACCGGCACGAAAATTTTGCATCAGTCTGATTTGAAATCAGCGTTTTGACGCGTAGTTATCTCAATCCCATTGAAAGTACGAAGAAACAGCGAAGTCGGTGTTAAAATACGGAAAATTCGCCAGATTTGATCGATGTTGTACGCAGAATCGTGAGATACGCGACACTGCCGTCTTGACTCAATTCGACAGTTTCGTAGATCAAAAGCAGCAAATTCGCTCCGCTTCGGAAGAAATCAGCCTCATGGCACGAATATATCTCATCCCCGTTAAAAATGACACGGAGAAGCAAAATCGGCGTGGAAATACGAAATTTTGCCCGATTTGATCGCTGCACAACGCACAATCGCAAGATACGCGGATCTGTAGCCAGGACACGATTCGAAAGATTGTTCGACGGAAGAGAGCATTCTGTCGCTGTTTTCGACGGAATCAGCGTTTTAATGGCAACGGCACCACTTCCCCCTGAAACGGACATGAAAAAGCCAAAACGATGGAACTTCGCGTCAAAACCTTGATTTCTGCTCAAACTGATAGAAAATGCTGGCTTCGGACGAGAAAACTGTCGAACGGTGTGTAAGCGCCACATTCGCGTATCGCGCGATTCTCCGACCAACATGGACCAAAGCGGGGGCGAGTTTGCGTTCTTCCACGACGATTTCGTTTTACTTTCGATGTGAACGAGATAACTTCATGCTATGATGCCGATTTCGCAGAAAACTCATAGAAAAAGCTGATTTTGGTTGGACAAACTGCAGAATGATGTCAAAGCGACAGATTCGCCTATCTCGCGATCTTGCGTTGTACAGCGATCACCATAATCCGGGAAATTAACAAATTAGCGTTGTACTCACAATCATAATCCGGGAAATTAGCATCAAAGTAGTGACTTTGCCGGAAACTACGCGAAAATGTATGTTCCGGTCGAAAAATAAGTCGAATTGTGTCAACTTGACAGATTCTCACCATATCTCGGAATTTTGCGGTCAAAAAGGGCGAAATCGGACGGATTTTCGAATTTTCTCGATGATTTCCGTTTTTCGTGCCACTGACAATGATAATCCGTGAAATTAGCGTCAAAATTGTGACTTTGCCGGAAACTACGCGAAAATGCATGTTTTAGTCGAAAAATAAGTCGAATTGTGGCAACGTGACCTATTCTTAACTTGTCTCGCGATTATGCGGTCAAAAAGGGCGAAATCGTGCGGATAATCGAATTTCCTCGCCGATTTCCGTTTTTCGTTACACTTACAATGATAATCCGGGAAATTAGCATCAAAATGGTGGCTTTGACGGAAAGTACGCGAAAATGCGTGTTTTGGTCGACATATAAGTCGAATTGTGTCAACTTGACAGAAAATCTGCCCGATTAGGTCGATGTACAACGCAAAATGGCGAGCTACGGGAATCTGTGGCTTTGACATCATTCTACACTGTTTCCGAACAAAACCATCATTTTCTATCCGATTGAGTTGAAAATCAGCGTTTAGACGCGAAGTTATCTCATCCCAATTGAAAGTACGACGTTACAGCGAAATCTCTATCAAAATGCTACATTTCGCCCGATTTGGTCGACCCTGAACCCAAAATCGCGAGATCTGTCCCGTCGACATCGACAGCCTTTCCAACCAAAACCAGCTTTTTCTCTCCGTTTTTTGGCGAAATCAGCATCGTGGCATCAAATTATCTCGTTCCTATCGAAAGTAATGCGTACAAAGCGTAATCGGCGAACAACGCAAACTCACCCGCTTTGGTCGATGTTGGACGCAGAATCGCGAGAAACGCCAATGTGTCGCTTAGCATCGCTCGACAGTTTTATCGACCGAAGCCAGCCATGTCTCTCAGTTTCTGCCGAATTCAGCGTTTTGACGCGAAGTTACATCGATTTGGTAGCTCCCTGTCGGTTTCACGGGGAAGTGGTGCAGTTTCCGTCAAAACGCTGATTTCGCCGAACAGAGCGAGAAATTGCTTTCTTCCGTTGAAAAATCTTTCGAATCGTGTCCCGGCTACAGATCCGCCTATCTCGCGATTGTGCGTTCGAAACGCGGTGAATTTTCGTATTTGCACGCCGAATTCTCTTCTCCGTGTCATTTTCAACGGGGACGAGATATATTCGTGTCAAAAGGCTTATATCGCCAGAAGATGAACGAATATGCTGCTTTTGATCGACGAAACTATCGAATTGAGTAAAGATGACAGACTCGCGTATCCAGCGATTTGGCGTTGTACATCGACCAAATCGGGCGAATTTCCGTATTTTGACACCGATTCCGCATATTACCGGAGTCGGTTATATGTTACCCGACAATAATACCTGGTGTGATGGACTTAATCGATCTCGATGATTTCGATCACCTGTTCAGCGATGACGGTCGATGTACCTTCGCTTGATTCAGGATCCTTGGGAGTTACCAGTCGAACTCGATCTTCGTCGATTAGGCAAACCTTCGTTTTACACAATTCGTTGGAAACGACATGAGGACGAGAACGAATAGCACGTTATTCGCTAGTGAGGTTGTCACCGCGAGAGGCTGGAGCGACTTTACCGGCTTCGAGAGCTACAGCATGACGGATTTCAAAATCGCGACCTCCACGTCTTCTCGGCATTGGTAGTAAATCAATTAAAATAAATGAAAATAAATGATATAAGAAAAGAATTGATTTCTTTAATATTTGGACAAATGAAAAGATGGGTAACTGTCAAATTTTGTGATATCATGCAATGTTCACTTTGACAGGCGCACTGTAAAGGTGTCCCCACAATGCTGAATCTCAGTAGCACAAGTCTGAGATACCTTCGGATAGGTTCAATGGAAAAAGGAGACTCGTGCTCAAGTTCGGGATGCACAAAGTCTGAGGTACATTTGGGTGGGTTTAATGGATAAAGGAGTCTCGTGCTCAAGTTCGGGATGCACAAAGTCTGAGAAAGGATATGGTGAGTAATTAGAAATCAATTTTTCGAATGGAAATATAATTAATTGTGAAATCTATTATTTGAATCAATAAAATGCCGAAAAATGAAGAGTTGGTTTAAGGTTCGAATAAATTTATAGGAAATGATTTTACACAATTCACTTTGAATAATTAAAATATGTATTGTTACACACGTTTTACGTATGTTGATACAATGGTTTAATATTGGAACACGAAAACTTGTAAACTTCGAAAACAAAATTATAAAAGAAAACTTTATAGAAAGAAAGACTATAAAAAAAAGACCGATTTTCCAGCTGCAGTTCCGACGACGTGGGGAGTACGCACTTATTGCTGGTGGAGAGACCGGAGAACTGAGGAGTCGCGCTGGGCCCCTCGTTTTTAAAGGCAAGTCCCCTTCTTCGGCACTTCGGCGCTGCGGCGGGGGTGGTCCATGGAGGAGAGGCTGTTGCTGTCTCGCTCGCACTTACAGGCTCGTATATGTTTTACTAATAATAAATTAATTAATTAACTTATTATTAGTTTACAAATGATTTTACATATTTTTTAAAATATTTATGATGTTCGTCTATTACATTTGTTTGTCTGATTTAGTTTTTATTCGTTTGTTATTCAAAAATAATTGTTTAAATTGGTTATTGTTTAATTATAACTGGTCGTCGTTACCGCATAAATTGTACATTCGCATGTTACATGAAATTTTAATATGTTCGCGAAAATTAAATGTGTAATACAATTGTTTTTAGAGATAATTATATTTTATTGCAAAATAATGTTTTTCGTATTAATTTGTTTCCAGGTTCAACGATAATTTCGGTAAGTATGTTTAATAATTTGTTAATACTTTGAATTTGATATTTTAATATGTTTTCAGGTGATAAATGTTAATAATGTTATAATTCTCATAATGAATGTTATAATAATATTATGCGTCTGTCGTGCCGCGAAATTAGAGGAAACTTCCACTGGCAAGTAGCAGCTAAAATGTTGCTGATCCATAGGGTACAAAGTCCTAATGCATCTGACAAGTCGTCGACCTGGGCTTACACGGTAAATAAATGCCGAATCAACATCGAACGTTCTAGAACGTTCGAC
>JAPYZI010003549.1:0-24566 GCA_030523105.1 Ophioninae sp. A BG-2022a | reverse complement strand
TTTTTTTTTTTTTTTTTTTTTTTTTTTGTGTTTTTTTGTGTTTGTTTGTTTTTTTTTTTTTTTTATTTTTTTTTTTTGGGTTTGTTTTGTTTTTTGTTTTTTTTTTTTTTTTTAATTTGAGTTTCTTTGGGTTTTTTTTCTTCATTAGCGTTTCTTTGGGTTTTCTTCTATTAAATTTGGGTTTGTTTAGGTTTCCCGTTTTTTATTTTACTTTCTTTAGATTTCTTTTTTTTTTTATTTCGGTTTTTTTGGGTTTCGTTTGTTTAATTTGAGTTTGCTTGGGTTTCCCTTTTTTTACTTGGGGCTTTTTAGAATTTCTTTTTTTAAATTAGTGTTTGTTTGGGTTTCTTTTTTTTATTTATGCTTGTTTAGATTACTATTTTTTAAATTTGAGTTTGTTTGGGTTTCCTTTAATTTTATTTGTTTCTTTTTTTTCGGATCGTTTGCAATTGTTTAAATTCTATTCGGGTTCCTTCGAACTTTGTTAGGATTTATTCTAATTTCCTTGAGATAAATAAAGTTTATTTACATTCTATTTGAAATTTAGTGGTCTTGTTTGGGTTTGTTTGGGTTCGTTCGACTACGTTTGGGTTCAGAAAGCGATTCAATATACTCGATTCCTTGATTGAAGCACTCGGTGGGATTTTCTCTTCAGTTTGAGTTGCCATCGTGAGACGAGCGATTTTTCGAAAAACTCATGGCTAATTATCGAAACGTTTCGCGATGGAAAACTCGGAGGAAAGTCAAGAGATCCGTAGACTGGAAGGAAGGTTAGCTTCTACGAGTCTTTTGACCCGACTCGAAAGAGCCAACATTGGCCATATCCCTTCGCTCTGATTTGATTCCGTAAACGTGGCAATTCAAACACCAAGGATACATGGTTACCCTCTTCAAAAGGCGTCTCTCTTCATCTCTTGGCCATCGGTCTTTTCATCCTCGCTTTCCTACTCGTTTGCACCCTCATTCGGCCCTCGGTAATCACCGAGAGACAACGTATACCATGATACGTTTCCTCAACGTTAAACGCTCATGTTTGCTCATCCCGGCACAAATTCGAGAGCGGACAGCACACCCGGGAGCCAAATCAGAGGCATCGGGTTATATTTGTTCTGGCTCCTTTCAAGGAGCCCCTGAATCGTCTTCTTATCAACCTTGGCCCATCCGCTTTAATTGCCTCCGCGCTAATTATTATTTTCTTTTTTTTTTACCCCTTTAGCTTCGAGCTAAAATTAAAATTTCAATGATTTTCGATTTCGTTCGGTTTCTTGGAGCCCACGGATTTTCAATTTTGACATTTTAGAGGTTAACGTCGATAATATGGAAATACGAATTTATTTCGAATTTTTTTGTTCACCCAAAACATTTTCAATAATACGTATACGATTTTTTATCTTGATTCTTCGAAATGATTTTTTTAAACGACCTATTTATTTTTTGTGTCTCTTGATATAATTATTCTTTTTTCTTTCGAATATCATTCTGAAATTTTTGTATTTTTGTAAACTTTATTGTTTTTTTTTATTTTTTTTTTCGTTAATTATTTCGTTACGTTTCAGAACTATTTCGGAATAATTTTAGAATATATAAATGTTGTAAAGTTATTCGGATGTTTTTTTGTTCCCATAAATTTATTTTAATGGACGAAAATAATTTGGAAAACATTTTTTTATCCATAACTACTCCCAAAAGTATTATTTCAATTTCGAAAATTATATTGAAAATACTTAGAGGAATGAAAGAAAAAAAACTAGCCGTCAAAGAAAATGTCAAGTAATGAACGATTTTTTTTTAAATTTTATTAGTAAACTTAACCCCTTAAAGTTATAATAAATTCGTTGATCCGAACGTTTTTCGCACTCGAATAAAAACTTCATTGCCTGTGAATTTTTGTTTTTACATTCATTGTACGTGAATTTTGAAATTGCTTTGTGAAATTGTAGTTTCAAACACAAAAGCAATGTCAAACGCATGTTTCCATATTGAAACAACTACGTCGACAAGCGTAATTTGAAAATGGGGAATTTTCGAAAAGCCCTGCAGCATCGTATAATTAACAAACAAAGCGTTGCCAATTCTCTGCGTATGTTATTATGAGAGTTTAAATATTTTCAACTGGACATATATAGGATAAAGTAATTACTTCGAAATCGAAAATGGTAAAGGCATCGATGGGCAAAGAGAATCATTGCATTAAAAAAATATACTAGAGTTGTTAGGCAAATTTACTATTTATTGATAATAATTTATTAATTGAAATTAATTTCAATTTTAACAATACATAATTTAATTCAATTTAATTTTGTATGAAAAATAAAAATGAATAAATAATTTTATTTCAATTTAACATAAAAATTCAAGTTCAATATTGGAATACTCAAATGACTGTTATGAATTTTTCACAATTTTTCAAAAATTATTTGATTTTCAATATCAATTTTCCACAATCTTCCAAATATTGTTTGGGTTCGTTCGTTTTAAAAAATTATTTGCTTTTCAATTTCAATTTTTTTAAAAACTCTTCGATGTTAAATTTAAATTTTTCACAACTTTCCAGAGATTGCAATTGTTCAAAATTAAAAATTTTAAAATAATCAAATTTCCAAAAAAAGAAATATTATATTTCAAATTTCTTTATCAATTTTTTAATAGCAAAGTTTTCAATTTTTAATGATTCTTTAAATATTACTATTATAAACAAACAATATTAAAAAAAAAAATTCTAAAATAAAAAAAGATCGTGAAAAGCAAACTTGTAATATTTCCAGAATTCTTAAAAAAATATATTCGTGTAAAATGAGGAATAATAATCGCAGTAAGGTAAAAAAGGTAAAACGATTTTTGTGTAGTATTAAGGGGTTTTTGAATGTAAGTACCGGTAGGAGGACGTAATTAAGTAGAGTGATGGGAACCTTATGAAAAGCCACTTTATTGAGTGGATACACGGTGGGGTATTGTGCGATAAGTACGAGCCCTCAATCTCGCTCGAAGGGATGTCGAGTTCATACACCCAGAAAACTGTGTAGGTTAGGAAGACAATAAGAGCGAGCGGGGGAACCGGAGTCTACCGTTGTGTTTCACAAACGACGACGACGTCGACGACGACGAAGACGACGACGACGAGGACTCCAGTCAACGTCGATGACGACGACGACTACAAGGATGTGCAACAAGTGATGCCTCCTCTCGCGACGCTACAACCCTCCTTCAACCCTCTCCAACAACCCTAGCACACTTCTCTTCATTGAACGAACCGTGGAGATCGACACCTCGAATTGCATCTACGTAATTAATTTTTTCAATCATTTTTCAATGATTGTAAAATTGTTATTCAATTATTTTTTTAATTATTGAAAAAGTAGTATTTAATCAGTTTTTAATTATTGACAAATTGAAATTCAATCATAGCTTATTATTGACAAATATATATTCAATCATTTTTTTAATTGGAAAATTGATATTCGATTATTTTTCAATTATTGATAAATTTAAATTCAATCATATATCAATTATTGGCAAATTTCAATTCAATCATATTTTTATTATTGAATTCGATCATTTTTTAATTATTGAAAAAGTCCTATTCAATCATTTTTTTAATTATTGAGAAATTGCTATTCAATCATTTTTTAATTATTGATAAATTGCTACTGAATTATTTTTTAATCATTGAAAAATTGACAGTCAATCATTTTTTAATAATTAAAAATATATAATTCCAATAATTGTTCAAGGATTGAAAAATATTTCAGCCATTTATTTTTATACGCATTAATAAAATTGTGGAATAAATACCATAAAATAATATCAACAATAAAAGCAGTAGCAATTAATTTAATAAAGGCTTTTAAAACAGTTTGTTTCTAATTTTTTACAATAAATTAACCTCTTAAGGCGAAAAGGTGTTTTTAAACGATCGATAAGCTTCGAAGAATCTAATAAATAAATAATTGATTTGTATTTTGCTATTAGACGTTACAAAGTCTATAATTATTATAGAATCCTCGAATAATAATTAATAACAAAATCCATTGGGTTTGTTTGGGTTATATTTCTTATTGGATCCATCGATAAAAATTATTTGGAAAATTCATTGGAGTGAAATAATATTCCAGGCAAAAATAATATTTTTGCTAATTAATTTAATCAGTTGAGACGTTTTATCAAAATAAATACGTGAAATCGTAAAGTATTAAATAGGGGTTTGGTCGTCGAGTTTCCAAGATTGTATTCGATTGCAATAAATCATTTCAGCCAGTGCTAATATATAGCGTAACAAACTGAAAGCACGAGCGAATAAACCAGCCTTGATTGTCAAGTGCAAAAATACGACGACAACATTCCTAAGGGAATATCGACTTTTGATTGGTAACGTGAACTGGAGTGCATTTTTTACGAGGTCAGGATAACTGAAAGCGTCATACTGTAAATATAAGTACGATGTGACGGTTTGTATTTCGTTTTGTACGAGCCATATTATTGGAGCATCGAGAGCTTCAAATACAACCACGTTTATCAACTTATTTCTGCTGTTTCATTTCCAATTGTCAACATCGAGAGTACACACCGATTCTTTGCAATATTTTCCGGATATTTTGATCCTCCAATGTTTCATTCCGATAATACAAACGATCAATTTTTTTTCTCCTCGTTTCTCTGCGCTTGAGATGGCAAACAAATAAAAACGAATATCGTGAGAGATTTGCTCTAGATGTGCGCTCCGTTTCAATCTTGTGTTCACCATGGTAAAACAGTTCGAGCATTTTTTTACTCAAATTCCGAAATTTTTTTTTCACCAAGTTCGTTAATCAATTCAACGTCGTCTCATTTAATTTCGTGAAATTCCGAAGTGCCGTTTCGAAAATACGTGGCTATATACGATCGTGTTCTGCAATACCGACATCAATAAAATGCGAATTTTTCACTGGAGAATATCACTTTTCATCACTTCCTGTGTTTGTGAATGAATCGACCCAATCTCATTAACGGTATTTCGTCACACGACTATGGTTCCCATTACCCAGTCATGGCGTGGACACAATTTGCAGTATTGCGGTGGGACATCGACGAAAACGTAGTTGAACGTTATACCCAATGCACTTAAATTCAATACCCTTTGACTCGATCCAATGAAATGCCACGCAACCGCATCGTCAACCGCCTCGTTTGACCTTGGATTTCCAATGTATATCTTCCACCGGGTGCAGAAGCCTGTTCAATCATTTTCGACGTCTATTAGCGATCCAACGAAATTAACAGCACCCTCATTGCATCCGCCTGACTTTCCTCAAGGAATTACCTTCACAGGTCAGTTTGTAATTCCGAGATTGGTGGAGGTCAAATTTGTCACGTTGAGTCACCTTGAGCACTCGTGTTTTTGATTCATTGGATTAATTAAAACTGCAATATGAAAATTAGAGTTAAAAATTGATGTCAGTCTGAAGAATACGTAAGCCTGAAGTTAGAAGGACATATATTGGTCATCATCAAGGTTCTTCATTGGACTAGAATGCCCCGATAAGATTCTGAAGCCTTTTGGACAACCCAGCAGTCTTTAAATGCCTCAGTGAATCATACCTACCGAAATATCCAATCTTCTATAACTTAATCAAACCCAAAGCAAGCCTAATGGCAGTACGAGGCCATCAAAGACCCTAACAGTACTCGGATCCCTCATAAATCTTGTCTACTCATTCACCCTACTACAATTCAGCTAAACCCAAACGAACCCCAATAACAGCAATCCAATCAAAGAACCCAGCAGTCTTGAAATCCCTCAGTCAAATCGTATCCATCTAGATACCCAATTTTCCATAACCTAATCAAACCTAAACCAACCCCAATAGCAATGAAAATCCACCAGAGAATCCAAAAGACCTCGGATCCCTCATAGTACATCAAACCTAACCAACCACCCAATCCTACAACCCAATCAAACCCAAACCAACCCTAATCCCAATTTGAGCCCATCAAAGACCCCAATTTGAATCCTACTTGAATCCTTCATAGATCTTACCTACCCACTCACCCTACCGCAATCTAGCTAAACCCAAACGAACCCCAATACCAGCAATACCTAATGAAACAACCCATCTTGAATCGGCATCACCACTAACGATTCCCTACCTCCACACGATTCCTTCATCCTCATCCTCAATCCAGTCGATAATTTACAATCCACCGTGTCGACGATCAAGATCGAAAGATCTACGAAACATGAAGAATCCGCCTTTTAATCCGTGGGATAGAAAGCTGCGCGTATGAAAGAGTCTCATTAGACGTAGAATTGGAAAGTGACTAGAGAGATAGGTCGAGTTATCACATATCCTATGAACGCCAAAAGTAAATCTCAGCATTCGTTGCTGGAGGTTGGATCGGGCGGACGAGGAGAGATGGGCAAACTGCGGATCTATTGGGAGTCAGATGGGCGAGTGGAACCTGGACATTGGGCATCAAGAGTTGGTGAATAAGGGAAGAAGTTTGATGCGGTAAAACTCACCTCCCGGTTGTTGTACACAGTCAAGGCACGTATCCAGGATGTATATTACCTTTAGCTGAACTGGAGGTATACCGGTGGTCGCGTTATGTATACACAAGCCTATGTATCAGCATCAAGACCGATCCCAATGGTTGGCTGGTTTGTTGCCTTGATGGCTCGGTACAGTCTGCCCACGGAAGGCTAATGCATCAACATCAAAGCGTTCGAGCTGGCTCACTAACCCGGCTACATACAAACGCAGTTATTGCACTCAAAGCTTCCACCCTCCGATACCATCTGAGCCTCATGCTTCCACCCTCCCTCACCACGCACACCTATCGACTCACCTATCGAAAGCTTTCGTCATACTCCAACCTCTGGTATCACCATCGACAAGCCCACGTCGAATCGGGAGAATGCCACTTTTCGATTATCCACATAATCGCATCTGAGCAAAACTCATTACTACCGTATCAGCCCAGTGTACGCATCAGAAAGAGTTAAGCTTATCAGGGATCGAAGGTTCATCAGAAAATGTGGTGAATCTTGACTACCGTCGATTTACGTAGGAAAAGATGGGTGATTGGACGTTGAACCAGATTTTGTATGTCTGGCTGATGGATCGATGACTTTTTCTACGGGAGTAGATAACTGATGCATCAGAAATGGATTGTGTTTGATTTTTCATCTTTCTAGTAACTCTAGGACTTCTTAAAAAATTATTATGCAAAGATCAGTTTCATTTTTATTAAACACCTCGATTGTTTATAAAAAATAAGTAAAGCCAAATGATGAATTAATTAAAAATTAAATTAAAATGAGCTAAAATTAAAAGTGAAAATAAATAAATAATAAAATTGATTAAATTAAAATTAAATAAATTCTTATAAAACGAAAATGAATAAATAAAAAATAATTGAGTAAAGAAAACAGCAGAAACGCCTGGTATCCGGTGCATAAACGATTCCATTGAAAGCTCGCGTTCCGCAGAACATTCCACTAGCTTTTGATATGTCCTTGAATATTTGCGCTCAGATGTGAAAACTCGCTCATAAACGGGACTGCAGGATTTCCGCGGTGCTCGCTCTACGCTCGGTTTATTGCTACTTTCCGACCTTAAGGTATAACCCCGAGTTCGGGCTCGGAAATATTGTGGATGCCGTAACGAATGACAAAATGCAGGAACGCTGCGATTGTCATAACACCCGTCTCCCGAGAAATGTGTCACAAAAATTCTGGGTCACTCGGCTCTCGTAACTCCATCTTATTTTTCCTCGGTAAATAATACGAGATCTTTTTTTTTACCTCTTGGATATTTTCCGAGTTGTCTGTATGACTTCGCTTGGCAAAATGTAGAATCGAGATCAGTTGAGTCATTTCCGATAAATTATTTGCGCTCCCGAGTGCAGAAGAGAAGATATCAATTTTTTCAGTGCTTTAAGACCAAGCGGAAACTGTGTCGAGTAACCCAGGGCTGTAAGATACATAGAGGAATTTTTGAATCCAGATTTCTCAAAGATGAATTATTTTTAACCTGAAATAAAACCATGAAGGTCTGCTTCTGTCAATTCTACGAAGCTTTATCCTCGTTTTCTCAAAAAAAGTTCGACCGGCTCTGAGAAAATTGGGTTGAAAGGTTCGTGTTCTGCAATACCGACGTCAGTATGGTATTGCAGAACACAACTACATATATCCAAATATTTCCGAAACGGCACTTCGGAATTTCACGACATTTTAGGAAACGACGACAAATTGATAAACGAACCATATCCATCCATAAATTTCTCGTGTGAACAAAAAATATAAAATACGAAAATAAAAAAAAAAAAAAAAGTAAAAATGAAGAATGGATTTAAAGGGTTCGAGGTGAACATTCACTGCGATATCTACCAGCTAGGAGCTGGTGGGTGTTGCGCGAGTTCTGGCTTACCGACCGAGCCAGGACTTCGTCGAAGCCTTAATGCGCGTGAACTAATCAACGGATCACAATGGAGATTGTAGGCGTATTAATACGTTGGAAAATGAATTGAATCGAGAACGAATGGAGGAGTGGGGAAATGGTTGGCTGGGGACGGGAGTTAATTGCCATAGTTTTGGGGCCACTCGGTTTGTAAGCGTACACGATATATGCGTGTCTACGCGGAATATGCCGAGTACGCAAGATTGGGAAATCAACGTTCCTGATTAAATTGAGTATGCTCGGTGGTTGTCGAGAGTGAGAAGATCGCTGTATCGCGGCTTTGGAAACCTTCTCACTTTCTCATATAGCATCCCAAGCACGAACTTCCTCTCCACCCTCCTCCTCTCCCTCCCTCTCCTCATTCTGACCTCTTGGTGGTCGACCAACTTTGCACTGGAGCACATTTTCTTCTACGTGGCCTCGTTTTAGTATTAACTCATTTGAATTTCATCCAACCCCCTGTTATTACGTTTCCCATGAGAAGCCGATAATGCAAAGTGTACGATTTGATTACGTATCGAAAATCGGTTCAACTCGACCTTAAATTAAGTACCAAAAATTGTATTCCCCCGAATAATCAAACAATCGTTTTTAACGGACTACATTTTTATTTCAATCCACATTTCGATATCAATTTATAATTAAATGAAAAAATAGAGGAATTATTAATTGGGAGAATGGAGGAAAAATGGAAAAAGGGCAAATTGGATCTTAATGCAACCAAACTTATTTATCGCTTGAATAAAACATGCTGTTATATGATGACGTCATACATTTTTTATTTAAGTGATAATGCATGATTGTAAATAAAATATATTTAATTATTTTATCTATAATCATTTTTTATATATTATAAAAAATAGTATTTATATATAAATATGTTATTTAGTATAGTTTCTATAATAAATGTTTATATAATGAAAATTGATTAAATAACAAATTTATAAATAAATATTTTCTTTGATACAACTTCATTTTAAAAAAACGTAAAAAAAAACATCGATAATTTGTAAATTTGTATAAATATGATGAATTTTTTTATAAACATGCATAATTAATAAATAATTTATAAAATCGAAGTTTTCATAACTTTTTACATACAAACTTGTTCTTCAAGAACCATATGTATAAAATATATATTTATAAAACTACACGATGGGATACCAACTTGATGATCATTTTTCATTCTCCACGCTATTTGAAAGTCAAATTTAGCCAGTCATTAGTCTATTACTGGACAGTACACCCAGTCAAATAATTGGCTACTCCATCACGATTCAGTCATTGAGTGACACTTTTATCGCAATGCAGTGACATCTCTAGTGAAAAATAGAGACGTGAAAAAAAATCGACAGTGAATGAACGATAACTCTATTAACAAATAAATGGAATATTGCTAACTCGTAAAATCGTGGCAGAGCTCAATTGTGAGTAAGCGATTCATCACTTTTATACAGAAAACCAGGCAAGATACAATGGGCACATGTTTGGAGTTTTTCCTCGACTGTTTGGTCTTCGAGACACGTAGGAATTCATAACTTCCTGTTATTGCCCTATGTTTCGTCTGGTTCCCAAACACAGATATACTATCAATGAAAAGTGTTGAAAAAGAAGTGTACTTTTCGACTTCTTCAGTTCTGGACGTTCGAACGATTTTTTACAAGTTGTTTGTTTTTTGAAAAATTTTCACGAAACGCACTTTGTTATTTTTGGTTACTCGACCGAACAATTTCTCGAAAGAAAAATCTTCTCGTAAAGTATTACAAAAGTTAAATTTTTTTTTTTCGTTCACTTGCACGTACAGATCTATTTTTCTTGCTCAGAATGGTTCTACGTGAAAAGAACTTTCGATAAAACGATATCAGGTGAGTTAAAAATCGATGTTCCCTCGTAGCTTGAAAAAAAAAGCATTTGTTAAATATTTAAAGATATCGTTGGAATTATCTTATATTTTTTTCGTCACCTCTTTTCGTAAAATCGATATATATGAATATCAGTAAGTCACAGATAAAATTGAAACGATTAATTCGAAAAATAACAAAATCTAGAAAATCTTTATGAACACCATAAACCTAATAAACCCAATTCTGGAGTTTGCCAACCCAAACATGGTTTTGGCAACCCAATAAACCCAAACAGGGTTTTGGCAACCCAATAAACCCAAACATGGTTTTGGCATCCAAACAAACCCAAACAAACCAAAGGGAACCAAACAAACAAACCCAAATTTGGAATTTGCCAGCCCAATGAACGTCAACATGGAGTCCGGCAACCCAATGAATCCAAACATGGTGTTTGCCAACTCAAACGAACCCAACACTTTCCGAATTTTCCTAAAACGTAACTCAGCGAAAAAAAAGCATCCCTCAGTGCCACCCATGCTAAACAAAACTGCTGAAGTTTCAGATTCGGGACACCCTCAAGTGGGGGATCGTAATTTCGAAAAAAAAAAAACTAAATTTTAGCTGGCAAAAAAGTGAGGATCGATGTTTCAAGTTTTCCGAGTAGAGAAACCCCTTAAACCATTTCGAATAGTCAAAACGTTCTATAATCGTGAGCCACTTGATAATCCATGCAATTCGTATGCATAGTATTCATAACCAAGACAAGGATTACATATTAAACGCAACTAGACAGCGTCAAGGAGAATCAACGAGGGGATTAAATTCATGAAAATTGGAGGGCCGACCGGTTGATCGATTTCCATGAATAGTGAATGAGATACAGGTGAACCGCACTAACTGGCCCATTGCGAACCGGTCGTATTCCACGAAACATTTGCACTTCCCTGGATACTGAAATACTGGTGTCTTTCTCGATGATGGTTCCCTGTCCGTTTAGGCGTCCTTGTTTCCTGCATGAGGGTGCAACGAGTGCTAGTTCAAACTTGGTTGAGTGCCCGTTATATGGGGTTCTAAGCATTCTGATTCTGCTGACCTCTGCGATCCTCGGATCCTCTTCCTACCTGCTATCCTATCCCTCGGCTATACCTGATTCCCCTAGGAGTACGTGGTCCGCCTCCAAACCAACCCTGAACATCCAATGGCCATCTATAGCCTTGCCATACCTCAGATACCTTGGCTAAATCTACCCTCTGAAGGAAAAACCTACCCGAGCCTCCGCGAACCTTTTAAACCCGTCTCTCGTTCCATAGTTTCGACACTCTCCATTTCTACTGCTCCCGAACAACCTTCTAACGAGATTCTTCATTTTTATACCTGACTTCGTGACGTACGAGGACGCTGTGCAGAGAAAATAAATAGTTTTTGAACGTTTGAGCTAACATTCAGAAGCTGGAAAGTTCAGTCGGAAATCTGGAATCTAGACAGTCGAGTCTGCTATTTGGAATGCCTAGTTTTGAATCTGGAAATTCTAGAAAGTCTTGTCCAGGATCTAGAACGTCTAGTCTGGAGTTTAGGAAGTATAGTCTAGAATTTAGAAGACCTAGTCAAAAATTTGGAAATTGTAGAAAGTCTTGTCCAAAATCTAGAATGTCTAGTCTAGAATCTAGAAAGTTTAGTCAGGAATGCGGAAAGTTCAGTCCGGGATTTATAAAGTTTAGGCTAGAATCTAGAACCTAAAAAGTCTAAATAAGAATCTAGAGTCTAGAAAGACTTGTCTAGAGTCTAGAAGAATCTAGAAAGCCTAGTCCAGAGTCTGGAAAATCTAGTAAAGAATTTCGAAATTCTATAAAGTCTCGTCCAGAATCTAGAACGTCTAGTCTGGAGTCTAGGAAGTATAGTAAAGAATATGGAAAGTCCAATCCAGGATTTATAAAGTTTAGGCTAAAATCTAGAACCGAAAAAGTTTAATGAAGAACCTAGAATCTATAAAGTCTAGTCAAGAAACTAGAAAGTCCAGTTAAGAATATAAATGGTCTAGTCTAGAGTCTGGAAAGTCTCTAGATGTTTCTAGACCTTCTACTTCATTCTCTACATCTAAAGTCTGGAATGTTTCTAGATGTAGAATATGTTTTTGGGGTGTGGCAGGTGATAATTCAAACCTCCAAAGTGACTGGAGTGACTGGAGTGACTGGATCACTTTTTATCAACAAAAGTTTACGACTCGTAGCATTTAGCGCAATTTAGGTTCCGCCGTACTGCTTCTTACGAAACAGGCGTGTGCCCATTGCGTGTACTTCAAAGAAACCTAAAACTTCAATGCAGAAGTTGTCTTGTTTGGGTTCGAGGATTGTCGCGAGCATGAATGGAAAACAAAACGAATTCTTATGTACAACCGTTACGACATTGCACTTCCAGAGTTCCAATGTATCTTTGGGGGGTTCCTGCGGGTTTGCCGTTCGATTTCCGTCGATCCCTGTATCCAACAGAACTTTGGACAACTTTGTCCCTTTTGCTACCACTTTTGATACCCACCTTTTGTCTACTTCTCTTTCCACCTACACTCCTCCTCTTCAGCCCTCCAACTCTCTGTCTCTTTTTTCGCCCTTGTAGCTGTCGAGATTTATCCTGGTTTCTTTCTTTCTCAATCACTTTCTCGCACAGTTGTCCCTTTCAGGCCAGCTTCGATCTATCTTTCATTCTCTAGCCCAGCCACGTTGAACACACGGTTAACATGGCTGGGGAAAAGCGCAGAGTTGTCCACCTTTCCAAGCTAGTTTCCACCAGTGGAATTCGAGTTCTCGCAGACTCTTTGAAATGCCACACGCTCGACGTAACTCTTGCTATGGACCTATTGATTTCAAGCCTTCCCTTCAACTGTATACAGTCGGATAGACACACGCCTTCTTCCACCAAGACTCACCCGCGATCAATTTCTTCAAATCACCGAGCTACCTCCCGTGCACCCAGCTTACAGTACCCAAGCAACCGGAAAATACGTTCATCAGCTTCACTCGGAATCCTGAAGAACATTTTTTTTTCTGCACCACGTATCTACCTCTCCAATCTAAGGGAACAGTCAAGATACCATCAACTTTGGATACCAGTTGTTGCGAAACGGTAAACAATCGTGGCTGCTGCAATCTAAAAAGTCAGAGTCCGGCTTGTTCTCAAAGCTTGCCTCTTTTGGGTTCTTGCAGCGATGACACGTTGGATCTCAAAATACCAGGCCAGGATTTATAGAATGTCTGGAAAGATTTATCCAAAATCGAGGAAACCTAGTTGAAATTCTGGAACGGCTAGAATCTCGTTCGGAATCTGGAAAGATTAGCCTAGAAGTTGGGAAATCTAGATCTGGAAGATCAGCCGAGAATCTTAAACATCTAGATTTGGTAGATCAGCCTAGAATCTGGAAAATCTCGATCTGGAAGATGAGCCTAGAATCTTAAACATCTAGATCCGAAAGATCAGACAAGAATCTTAAATCTGGATTGTCTAGCCTAGAATCTAAAACCTAGGACCTAGGTTGATCCAAGCCTTGCTTCGGAGTCAAGTAACAATCCAGCATCCAAAAGTTAAACCCGAGTATTAGAAAATGGACAAGTTTGTCGACAACGGGACATCAATGTATCCAACGCATCCGGATACTTCGAACCCCCATACTTCGCAGTCCAATCATTCTCCCTTAGCGCCAATGACCAAAAGTAAAAAAAAAAGATCATTGAGGGCCAATCAGAAACCGACCCGGGAAACCTAGATGGAGAAGTGGGGCCGTAAAAACCCAAACAAACCCAAAAGTAAACGAAGATGATTGAGGGCCAACCAGAAAACGACCCACGAAACCCAGATGGAGAAGTGGGACCGTAAAATTCTTTTGAGTGCAGCACAGTTTACTTAGGAAGTTAGGGTGCACATTGGTTGAAACGCCGTAGGGACCAACCAACCCGAATGATCAGCTACCAGCTCTGGGATTCTCGAAAGTTTCTTCGCTGTCGAGGGAGTCAATTATTTCATTGACAAGCACCAAGAGAGTAAGATGTGTAGTCATCTGGTCCAATGTAAGAGCTAGAAAGAGAGAAGACCAGCGGACACAGATCCCAGTTTGCACCAACTTTCCTCGGCTAAATGGGAGGGAAGAAATATCGTGTTTCGAGTAACTGTATCAGGCCGGAGTTGGAGGTGTGGATAAGGATACGGATGAGGAAGCCAATGTGCCGGAGCATTGGAAGAGGAAGGAAGGAAGCAATGGCAGATAAGATGAAAAGGGAAAGATGGAGGTGGAGAAGAGGTGGCAGAAGGGTAGCTACGTAGGTAGGTAGGTAGAGAAGCTAAGGGTTGGTTACCCTCTCGTCACGTCCTATAGGCGCACGACGTGTACATACCACCAACGCCATGTACCCACCTATATACCCCACAGGCTCCCAGAGATCCGTCTCCCACGGGTTCCAACCCCCAACCCTACAACCCTCCAACCTCCCTTTCGCACCCTTTCCTGCTCAGGTGCTTTTCCGGTAGCCCGAGCACGCTGCGTCCTATTATGCAGTATACGCACGTAACGCGTTTCCTCATCTCTCTGTAGTACTAACCTAGCAACCCTCCTCCCTTCGACACACCTACCCCTCGTTCCAACCCTAGATGTACTACCACATCTGACACGACTCCTATAAGTGTCACTCTTATTACGATATATCGCGTTTCCACTGACATCAAAACCGGTCTAGTCCAACCTAGTCTAGTCAGGCCTACGGCCAACCAGGTTACTCGCGTTGGGTCATCCACTCCTTCCAGTCCAGTCTACTGGCACGTCATTACGCTTCATTCGGTTTCGATGGATCAGCAGTTCTTCAGCGTACTGATATCTAGTTTTGATGCTAACGCCCAATAAGCGTCATCCATCAAGACAATGATCGATCTATTTGGCCTATCCAATCCTCCGCAACCACCTTCTAGGCTAGAATTACCAGAGGGTCATTGGGGTTTGCGCTCGCTCAACGGAAATGGATACCTTTGAGGCTGAGGTCGTTCAGGTGCTTGAATCATTCTCGTGGCTATGGGGTTTTAACCTAATTTGAGTTGGAGATTTGCGAAAATTGTTAATTCTATATATTTAGATCGGGAAATTTTGAAAAAATTATTCGTTTTTGGTGATAAACTTGAAAACTTATAAAAATCGTAAATTCTAAAAATTCCAAGTTCTAAAAATTCTAAATTCTAAAAATTGTAAAATTCTGAAAACTCTATATTCTAAAAATTCTAAATTCGAAAAAATTTAAAAATCGTAAATTTTGTTTTTAAAAACGTCACAATCATCATAACTCAGTAATTATTCGACCTTTTGACCCTTAAAAAAATGCAAAAACATATCCATAACTGAATGTCTTGTTCACTCTTGAATTAAATCCAAATAATCCCCAAAAGATATTATTGTTATATTTCTAGAAAATTCCAAAAAAGGCAGATTGGAAATTTCGAGGAAAAAATTGTCGATCGTCAAATGAGGAACAGGTCAAATTCCAATTGGATTCCAATACAGATTTTCGTGTGTACACGATCACTTTTACATCCCTACAGGGATAGGGTCGGATTCATGTAATCCCTGACAAATTCCTGGTCAGGAAGGTTCCGCCATTTCCCCTCTCGGAGTCTGTCGAACTTGGAAGTTTCTTGGGAGCGGAAATGCAAATTCCTAAGAAAAACTTAGATGAGGCGACACCATCGTGTTTAAAGGGAAGAAAAGTAGACGATGGTTGGGGGGGGGGGGGGGGGTTTGGAGGAGGGGCGGGGGGAAACCGTCCAACTTTTAAACTGCCTAATGCAACGGCTGTCTGCTTGATGAGTCTAATTGCTCGTTAGGAACGCACGAATGAAAGAGAGCGAAGAGGAGTGAGGGGGGGGGGGGGGCTGAAGAATAAAAGAGAGAGGAAGAGAAGGTGAGAACTGAGAATGAAGAATCCGGTGAAGAGGAAAGAAAGCCGAGAATGAGAAAGGGGAAAAAGGTGAGACGTCACGTCGATCGCTTCAACCCTCCAACCCGATGGCGATGGCGAAAGGGGCCGCGCGAAGGGAGGCCATTTGGAGTCTGGAATGTTTAGCTGACTCAGCGTTTTACCAATCTCGCGAACGACCGTGCAAAATTCCCGCTCAATTGACAAGTGGAATTGGAAATAAACTTTTCAAATTCCACACAATTCCCCCTCCCCCGGCCGTTATCTTTTTTTCCTCTTCTTCTATTCTCTTTTAGATATCGGGGACCGAACGTTTCTAGAGTTTGCTACGTTGATTCGGACGACTGAGTCTTTACGTAATTAAACTGCGCAGTGTTCCTGAAGTATTGTGGAATATCGATGCTCTGGGTTGAATCATCAGGACGCCGGACGCAAACTTCGTGGAAAGGGGACCCATGAGATGGAAGGACGTTAAGCTGTTGGGTTAGCGACTGTGTATTGGGAAACTTCTATGGTAGGTCGTCTTTAAAGACCTAGCGAAGGTTCTCCAGGAAGGCCGCTGGAAGGTCCAATGGAAAGTTCTGGCGAACGTTATTTGGACACTTGGAAGATGACTGGAACTTGAGCTGGTTCTATGGAAAGTTGGAAAATTACATGGATGATCTTCTGTAAGGTCGTTTTTATGATTTCCTGGAAGGTCACTCGGAGTTTATACTGGAAGATCTGGTAGGGGATCTAAAAAGTCCACTGGATGGTCTAATAAGTCTTTTGGAAGGTTCTTTCGAAGGTCTTCTGGACAATCCGTTAAAAAGTCTTTTGGAAGGATCTCTGGAATGTCTTCTGGAGATTCCTTTCAATATATTTTGGAATTTCCTTTGAAAAGCTGTTCAAGTCTTCTGGAAAGTTCTTTTAAAAGGCCCTCTTAAGAGTTTTCTGTATTGACTTGTGGAAAATCTGAAAGAGCATCTAGAAAGTCCTCTGGAAAGATGTCTAAAAAGTTTCCAAAAACGTTTTTTCGTAAGAATTCTGTAAAATCCTTTGGAAGGTCATCTGGAATGTCTTCTGGAATTTCTTCCAAAAATCTTTTTGAATTTTTTTTACGTAGTTGTTCAAGTCTTCTGGAAATTTCTGTGGAAGGTCTTCACGAAGTTTCGAATGTTCTTCTAAAAGGCCCTCTGGATGGTCTTCTGGACAGTCATCTCCAAAAACGTTTTTTCGTAAGAATTCTGTAAAATCCTTTGGAAGGTCATCTGGAATGTCTTCTGGAATTTCTTCCAAAAAACTTTTTGAATTTTTTTAAATAGTTTTTCAAGTCTTCTGGAAATTTTTGTGGAAGGTCTTCACGAAGTTTCGAATGTTCTTCTAAAAGGCCCTCTGAAGAGTCTTCTGGAAAGTCCTCTGGATAGATCGACTGATCTCTCAGCCGTTCCGTCAGCTTTCCCCTTTCTACCGTCTTCCTACCATCGTTCCCCCTTGGTTGTCTTTCCCCACCAGCCTTTCCCAGTCCATTCCGTCTGTCTCCCTTTTCCAGGTTTCTTCTTGTCGCGACTCGATCTCACCTCTCGACGGAGAAGCACGCGAGCTAATACGACCCGCTCCATTAAAGTCAAGTCCTCTCGTTTTCCCTCTCTCTCTACATCTCGAGTCTCCTCGAAACAGCGGAACATTGCTAATTACCACGTGCACATCAGTTAAGGGCGCGCTCGCACTCCTTCTCTCTCTCTCTCTCTCTCTTTTAGTCACGATCCTTACGCGAGACGCGCGAGTTCCCTTTCGCGCTCTTATTACACGCCGGAGGACACGAACGCTCCCCGCGGTTCCGTCGGGCACACGGAACCCCGGACTTTAATGATAATAAATTTCATTGTTCCGCCACTCCGTGAACTGACGATTTTTTTTTGTCCCACTAAGTGTACGATGAAAAATTCTCGAATTGAACGTCTTGAACGTTGAGTTGAATTGAATTTCCGATGGCTGGAAGCCCTGAAACTACAAAATTGATACGTTTGTGTTTGCGGATTATGTCGATATTTGTGAAATCCAAACAAACCCAAACATGGTGGTTGGCAGCCCAATGAACCCAAACATTGTGTTTGGCAGCCCAATTAACCCAAACATCGTGTTTGCCAACCGAATAAACCCAAACATGCCGTTTGGCTGTCCAATGAACCCAAATATGGCGTTTGGCAACTCAATAAACCCAAACATGGCGTTTGGCAACCCAATAAACCCAAACGTGGTGTTTTGCAACCCACTGAACCCAAACATGGCGTCTCCAAACTAAACGAACCCAAACATGGTGTTTTGCAACCTAATGAACCGAAACATGGTGTTTGGCAACCCAATTAACCCAAACGTGGTGTTTTGCAACCCACTGGCCCAAACATCGTGTTTTCCAACCGAATAAACCCATAAACATGCCGTTTGGCAGCCCAATGAACCCAAACATCGTGTTTTCCAACCGAATAAACCCAAACATGCCGTTTGGCAGCCCAATGAACCCAAACATGGCGTTTGGCAACCCAATAAACCCAAACATGGTGTTTTGCAACCCACTGAACCCAAACATGACGTTTACAAACCTAAACGAACCCAAACATGGCGTTTGTCAAACCAAATTTACCCAAACATGATGTACGACAACCCAAACGAACCCAACACTTTCCGAAGTTTCCTAAAACGTAACTCAGCAAGAAAAGCCTCCCTCGATGCCACCTATGCTAAACAAAATTGCTGAAGTTTCAGATTCAGGACACCCTCAAGTAGGGCATCGCAAACAATTTTTCACCCCGTCCCTACATTATGGATCACCCCGTCATTAAGGTTCCTGCTTAGTATTGAAGAGGGTGCGTGAGGCACCCCTGTAAACTAGAGTTGATTGATGCAGTGTGCTAATTTTTATTTGTTCAACCCTGTCCTATGGTGACTACTGGTCCATCATGGACGTTCCTCTCTGAGTAGAAGCTTTTCTTTGACTTTGATTTATTAAAAAAAAAAAAAAATTTGAAGTTATTCGGAATTTTTTGGGCTTCGTAAAAAACCCTTGGAGTTGTCTGGTTATGTTTAGGTTTCGGAAAAAACAACTTTGAGTTTTTTCGGGATTTCAAAAAGCCCGGAAAATTGTTTATGTTTGTTTAAAAAAAAAAAAAACTTTTAATTTTTTCATTATGAAGAAAGGATTTTAATTTTCTTGGATTTACTAGGTTTCGTGAATAAGCCTTGTATTTCAGTTTTTTAAAACCCTTGTTTCATTGGGTTTATACGAGTTAAAAAATTTTGAATTTTTTGGGTTTGTTTGGGTTTTATATTTTTGGATTCGTATAAGTGAAAAAACATTGAATTTTTGTCGTTTGTTTTGTTTATGTCTTTTTGGGTTCGTATGGGTTAAAAGACCTCGAAGTTTTTGGGTTTGTTTGGGTTAAAACACATTAATGTTTTTGGCTTTCAAACAAACTCTTTATTTTGTCTGGGTTTCGAAAATACTCGATTTATTTGGGTTTGATTGGGTTAAAAAAAAACCTCGCCTTCTTTGGGTTAAAAAAATCTTCAATTTGTTCGATATATTTGGATTTTGAAAAAACCTAAAATAAAAAAAAAATTAATAAATAAAACATTCGAGGACTCTTGACTATTTTTCCCTATCTATAATTTCCCTAGAACGAAACATTGACGTCTGATAGTCGTTTTTATTGACGTCTGATAGTCGTTTTTAAAAAGTCGAACTTTTCGGAGTTGGGAATTCACTCAGTTCTGCAAAGTTGATAAGGGTAACGAGGAAGGCTTACCTTCAGTTATTGGACGTCGTTTTGCACGTCATCAAGTGGTCCCCGGATGGAGGAAAACTTGCCAAACGTTCGGAACGATAATCCGGTGGTATCCCACGTGTAAGGTAGTCAAAGAGAGCTAATTGCAACCGTGATCCTAACGGCTTAAAACCCTGAAAGCGTCTTCAAGGATTACCCCTGAAAGCTTGTCGTAATTGGACACGTAAATGAAACTACAGTACAGTTGCAGTTAAAATCATTACAATTTCCGAAAAATTATTTTTCCTTTAAATATATTTTTAAAAAAGAATGTTTTCGAAAATCCATAATTTACTGGGCAAAACATCAATTCTTTTGTTGTAAAAAAAAACATTTGAATTTGTTTGGGTTTAGTATCTTCCGTAAAAAAAAACCTTGCATTTTTTTTTGTTTATTTTAATTAAAAAAGACCTCGATTTTTTTTTTTGTTGTATTTGAGTGAAAAAAACGTCATTGAATTTAATTGGGTTTATTTGGATTCACAAACCTTGAAACTTTTTAGTACTTCTAGGATTAAAAGAATTTAGATTTTTTATTTGTTTGTTTATTTGAATTTACAAAAAAAACTGGAAATTTTTTGGGTTCGTTTAGGTGAAAGAAAATCATTGAATTTTATTGGGTTCTTTTGAATTAAAAAAAAAAGCTTCAATTTCATTAGGATTTTTTAAAAACTCGAAAATTTTAATAAGAATTTTAAGGGTTTAAATAATAGTAAAAATATAAAAAAAATTACTAAAACAAATTTTGGATTTCCAGTTCGCAACTACTGAATTCCTAAATTCAAAAAAAAACTATAATAATGCATAAATTATTATTCTGCAAAAAACCAAAATTTCTGAAATTGTAAAAGAAAATTCTATTGAATATATTTCCATTAATTTAATTTATAGAAACCATCGATTAATATTTATTAATTGTGTTGAACAAATGAAAACAAAAATGTTTACGCTTTCGGTAAATCTCACACCGCTGCTCCAAACAGATTTTTCTCAAAGTTAAATATTGTTGTTGAAATGGTGGAATGCGAATTAAAACTTTGTAAAATGATTAAATTAGCAAACAGAATTTCGCGCTGAGAAATTTCGACACTTCGTTTTCGTGGAAAGTACGAAGCGGAAAAGCGTGAAATGCCGTTCTGCTTTCAAATACAAGAATATCCGAAGATGCGGTTCCTTCCTACTCTGATCAAACGTGGACGCTTTCCAGGCCTTCGGAGGAGCAATTTCTGATAAAACTTTCAAAAACTTTCAATTGATTTCCTTACCAACGGAATTGTGTTTCATTTTGCCTCGAACGATATCGCGTTTCCGGATTTTCGATTAAACACGAAAAAGTCCACGTGAATTTTTCAACTTGTCAAATAATTTTGAAAAATCTTCAAAAAATAACAAAATATTGATTTTTCCAAAAATCTGAAGTATTTGTCTTTAAAAAAACCAAACATATTTATCTTAAAAAATTAAACAAACCATTAAATGCAATTAAAAACCCAAACAAACCCAAACAAAAATATCTTACCTCATATTTGAACAATTAAAAAATAAGCCATGATTAAAAAAAAATAATTATCATTGAATTAAAAGATAATTCCTTTTTTTCAACAGTTTAGTTTTAGTTTTTCTAATTTAATTGTTGAAAAAAATATTATTAAAAAAATATGTTTGCAAAACCTATTTTTCTTTCAATAACTTAGTGATATTTTTCATTTATTATTTCTATAATTTTCATATCATAAAAACTAATAATACTAAATTGGCAAATAAAAATGGTTCGTAAATATAAAAAAAAATTACTGAATTTTGTTTCAGCAATGTAGTGTAACTTATTATTTATTATACATTTAATATTATTATTCAAACTAAATTAAATTAGCACTAAATTATTTTTTTTTAATTCCATATATCAACATACATAAGAAACATATTTTTCAATAATTAATTGTTAATTTTTCCCCAGTGGGTCAAAATTGCTTTATAAAAATACAATATTTCGAATAAATATTAACAAATAAAAAAGAATTTTTTCTCGAACTTTAAAGCGGTTTTTGTTTTTAATTTTTAATTTAAACAGTAATAACAAAATATTGAGATATTTATCTCGATTTTAAAAAATTTTTCAAACAAATGGAGAGGGAAGAAAAAAGGGAATAAAAAACAAGGAACGAAGTAAATGGCACGTTTCTACAGTGTGAGCATTTGAGCGTAGGAGAGCTCGGAAAATTCCCATTTTCCGGTTTTCAGAGTCGATACGTCGAGGACGATAGTCAAACTTTCCAAAAACCGTTTTAACTTCCATTCCTTTGTTCCTCCATTCTCGTCTACATTTCACGACGAAAATCCGCTTTTTTCCATAGTTATTTCGTTTTCCAGGGAGGCTGAAGTCTCTCCCGGAGAGTCTCTCTCTTGTCTCTCGTTTCGTTCGCTTACGTAGGAAATAACGTTTCAATAGAATTCTATAAGCATGGCTTTTAACTTTGTACTCGATTCTTCTTCGGTCTCCTACTTACAACTCTCGCCTCGAAGCCGCACGTCTGGATAAATTTTCCATTAAGGGGGTTCGACTACTTTCGCGATACGAGAATAAAGCTTATTTATAAAAAATTATTTTTATAGAATAATTCGAATGATCGAAAGATCATTTTGACAATTAAATCGTAAATAAATTTAAAAATTGTTTACCAATTTCACTGAAAAATATTAATAATTAAAGCAGTGATAAAATATTCTCGCGTAGAATTTTTAAACTTTTGTTAAAAGAGAAATGTATTTTTTTTCTTTTAAATAAATAATATTGACGATTGAATTTTTTTTTTTAAAGTTCGTTTTTCCAATCGACGGTTTTGAAATTTTCACTTGCTAATCTCCCATCGAAGAATAAAAGCAATTTTTTCCGAGAATAAAAGAATTATTCTTCAATCCCATCAATTAAACCCAAACAAACCTAAACAAGTGTCACAAATCGAATGAAAAATGTCAAAATATAAGTTATGTAAATTTTAATAAAAAATATTTATAATTAAAGCAGTAATAAAATATTCTGACAAAGAATGTTTTAACTTTCATTAAAAAATAAATGTTATTTTTATAAATAAATAATATTGACGATTAAATATTTATCTAAAAAATGTTTCCTTTTCCCAATCGACAATTTATCGAAATTCTCAATTGCTATTTTCCCATAAAATAATAAAAGCAATATTTCCCTAGACTAAAGGAATTATTCTCAAATTCCATCAGCCAAACCCAAACAAACCCAAACAAGTGTCACAAACCCGACCAAAAAAATGTCAAAACCTGAATTACTAACATCATCCTCGTTGTTATCCAAAGTCAGCTGATACCAATTGACCAACCCGAGAATCATCGATTCTACAGTGGCCCTCAACAGATTTCATTACCCAAAATCTTGGTCCATGGTTTTTTCCCAATGTCAATTAATCCATCCCACTAGGACGTTTCGGGAGAAGTTCCATAAAAAAAGAATATCAAAAAAAAAGTACGTCAAAAGGTGCCAATAGTATCGAAAACTGAAAGGATAATTGGCCACCATGATGATCCAGTGCAGATCTAACAAAAGAAGCCACGCAATGGGATTGACTAGAGGCTGACAGGATTGGATAAACCAGGTTGATCCGTTGGTCCGCGAGAATACAAAAAATAGAGGGAAAGATTTTTTCACCTCTGCCATTTCCACCCTATATTTATGATGTACAGAAAGGGATGAGGGATTGTTGGAAGTCTCGAACCTGAGGGTAGACATTTTAATGGAAGTTTGGACTTGGTATATTTTGTCGAAGAAATAGGGACGCCGGGAGAGAGAGAGAGAGAGAGGGAGAGAGAGGTATGAATAGATGGGGTTGAAAGGGCTCCAGCGGGGGTTGTTGGAGGTTGGCTGGAGGGCGAACCGTCGACTGGGAAAGCCTAGAAAGGGTAGGAACGACGAGAAGTCACCGGAGTGTTCATAATGAGATGTTAATGGAGTAAGCGCAAAAAATGCAGGCATCACGTCAAGGTATCGACAGCAAGGGGACATCCTCGAGACTTTTCTCCATCCTTGTTCAACCCATTTGACCCTTCAACCTCCAGGCCTTCAACAGCAACTCTCCCTGTCTCCTTCTGTTCCTCCTCGTTTCCCCACCTCATTCAATGATCCCCGTGTACATGTTTGAACAGCACTGGCTGGAATAGCAGCCCAGCTGGTTCTTGTCGTCAGCCCCAATCGCGAATTCTTCACTGAGGGATCTGTCGCCAGGGGTGAAAAAGAGAGACGAAAGTATGGAACCAGGAAAATCGGTAGGAAACACCAAGGATCCTATAAAAGGGCAAGCGTGTCACCAACACTGTAGAAATAGGGGTATGAGGTAACCAGAAAGGGAAGGGAATGTAGATGCCGGTACAGTTAAGCTGGACCCACCCTCGTAATCTATTTTGTCTCCGGCAGACGCGAGGAAAAAGGATCGCTTCTGCAATCAATTTTCCGGCAGGATCCAACGTTTCTTCCGTTCCTACCCGACTCACCCCTACCTCGATTTACCGTTTTTTT